>OY757259.1:3945528-4241744 GCA_963584085.1 Pyrausta aurata
AATTAAATTACTTTCCACCCTAGGGATGGATAAGCTATTTTCCACCCGGATATCTACACAGGAAAGTTATATGTATTTTCCGAACAGGAGAGATGCAAAAGTTATTGATTGCAAAACATTTTCATAAACTTTAAAGTGCTCTCCTGTATAATTTGCAAATATGCAATTGTGCGGTTATTTCACCAGATGATCGAATGTTATTATTTACTAGTGGTAACAATATTTAAGCACCGGTTAAGTGCGTGTCGGACCCGCGCACTGAGGGTTCCGTGCCACCTTAACTGAATTCAGGGTCCACTTACTTTCACTTAACGAAAACATCACAATGTATTGTGACAGCAAAAATAACTTTGAGTTTCATAGTGTTTGTATGAAAGACAAAGTTATATTTGCGGTTGATAAAAATATGCAATATCTCAAAAACTACTGGTTCGATCTCCTTCAAATCAATTTTCGTTGCAAGTTTTTGTTAAGATCTACATCATATATTTTTTCAAAATTTTCACTTTCTTAGTTCAAAAGTTAGATGGGGGGGGGGGGGAGGCCCATATTACCACTTTGGAACCGTCTATATCTTAAACCATGGTTTCAAAAACCTCCACATCATTTTCAAAGACCTATCCATAGACACCGCAAACGCATAGGTTTGAGTAAAAAAAAATGTTTGGTTTTAGTTTCATGTATGGGAGCCCCTCCTTGAATATTATTTTTTCTTACTTTTAGTATCTGAATCGGAAAGCGGTGAACAAGATACACCTACCTACCAAGTTTCAGCTATGTCATGCTTATAGTTTCAGAATAAAGTAGCTGTGACATACGGACAGACAGACAGACAGACAGAGAGACTTGACGAAACTATAAGGGTTCCGTTTTTTGCCATTCGGCTACGGAACCCTAAAAACTGGTTGGTCGCGCAGGGTTCATTGGTTCCCGTGGCAGTTAGGTTAGTTAAACCACTTAAAACTCGAGACCGGGTGGACCGATTTTCATGATTTTTACTTTGATGGATTTATCTGGGCCCCGAATAGCATAATGACCATAAAACGGGACCGGGACGAAACGAAGTTCGCTGGATTTGCTAGTTATTTATGTACATAAAAGAAAGTCTTGTAAGTTACACCACTTATATATACCACTATATCTCGAGAACTGGTGGACCGATTTTCATGATTTTAAATTTGTTGGATTCGTAGATGCCCTAAATAGGACGTAGGGGGGAAACAAATTACGCCGGTAACATATAAATGATTAAAAACGAGTAGTAAAAGGGATCAAATATGAATTATGGGAAATCTAAAAAATCCAAAATCAAAAAAAATATCATGATATTTCAAAATGTAATATATATTTTCTCAGGTACCAATTAGGTACTAAATGCTAGCATAGGTTCCAGAATGATACCTATAACAGAAACCCAAATATAATTTCATACAGGCCAACCTGACGTCAGGATGGCCTGTGTATAAGACTTATGATATAATATTCCAAGGGCTGAGGTACTATTTTTTTATCGATAGGTACCAAATAGTACCAATTAGGTACTAAATTTCTCAATATATTTCATCTAAATCTAGCGACCACACAGGCAGACCTGACAGTCACCGTATATTCGTAGTATCGTTACAGTCAAGTCATCGTCCATCTGTTATGGTGGATTTAATGGCTTTTAGACACGTTATTGCACAAATTATGCAAGATTATGGTAAGGGATATCTTGTGTGTGTGTGGTTTTGCGTTTTAATATCGTTAGGTACAATATGTGGACAAAATGGAAATAGAATTCGAAACAACTAAAAGTGGCAGTGGTAGTAGGTTTGGTTATAGTATGTATGCATGTAATTCAAAGAGGGTTCGAACCAGGTAACAAATTTATCCTGTGGTGACATGTAAATCATTAGGTAATTATATAAATCATTGTAACTACTGTAAATTCTAGTGCTCATGTATAGTGTAAAGAGGAAAGTACAGCACATGTTAAGAAGAAAGGATCAGTTTAACTGATGCCAAAAAGAATTGCAGAGCAGGCCTCGTAGCTGTTAGGCGAATGTGGACCTTATTTTTTATTACCTGTGGTAGTGTGTGCGGTGCGTCGGCGCATGATGATTGTGGTGCGGGTGCTCCACTCTCGACAGGTTGAGCATGAGGTCTCCAGTCATCATGTAGGCTTCGAACTTGGGTTGCGTCGCGCGCGGCCGCCGCGTGGGCCGGTCGTCCGCTATTAGGGCTTCGCAGCTGTCCCCCGATTGAGGACCCGACCCGTTGCTCGATGAGTTGCTGGACGAGTTGCTGTTTGAGTTCGAGTTGCTTGAGGGCGGGGAGTTCGGCCTGTGGGTGGAAGAATATTATGCGAGATGTTGAAAATGGTATTGCTAGTCATGATAAAGAAGATGAACATGGTCAAATCCTTAACAAAATCTCAGCGACTTTATTTAGTATATCGCCGCTTAGAGACTATCTATATGATTTCATAGCGAACTATTTTGGTATTGATGGAATTATTCTTGTAAACAGTCTAAGGGCCTGTCCTGATTCATCATTGACAAATGAGCACTGAACAACGAACAATTGAAGAATTGGTCAGATAACAGACCATAAATTAAGTAATATTCCGAGTATGACTAGCCGTTTGTTCTAATAAACTACAATGACGACCAGTTATAAGTTAAAAGCAACGTCCAACTACTTATATCTCTTCTTTTTCCTTTTAGTCACTATGACCTAAGTAAATAAACTAATTGTCTTAAGCATATAAGTAGCTAGATATCTATACCACCCAGGTCAATGTAATAAAATGTTAAATATGAATGAATAGACATAGAATAAATAATGAAGTTGTTCTGTTGTTAATCATAGTTCTTATGCGGGGCCTATCGTCACGCCCGCCGCTCCATATCTTTGACGCAATTATTATAGCTCTACAGACCCATCTCAAACATACGCAGGATTACTCATACATGACGATGTTTTAATATTTACGTACATGATTGTCGTTTTATTTTAAAACTGCAGGAATACGTTTTCCTCGATTCGCTCGCATTTTAACAAGACGGTTAGCCGCTTAAATTCAATTTAGCTATTCAACAATTCATATACTAATACTGATAAATTGAAAATGATTAGGAATAATCCAATGAAGCCATATAGGTACCTAAACTAATAAATAATAATAAATAAATAAATATGCGCCAAACAACACACCAATTGTCTTGGTTTCGAACTAAGGAATTTTCTTCCTTGTGCTACGAATACCAGACAACGATTATGACGGGGGCGTCTCCCATAAATACTTAAATACATATAAACATCCATGACTTAGGTACAAATGTTCGTGCTCATCACACAAACATTTGCCCCTTGCGGGATTCGAACCCGCGACGCCGGCATAGTAGTCAGGAGCACTAACCACTACACCAAACGCGTCGTCGAACTAAACTAAAGGTATTAATTTACATAAATGACTTGCCATTAGTGACCAATCATCAATGTCATCTTTTTGCCGATGACATATCACTAGTAATATCAAAAGAGTCTGAAAATTATAACGAAGATATTAACAATACCATTTCGAGTATAACAAATTGGCTAGACAACAATAACTTATGTGTAAATATAAACAAAACCAAATACATGCGTTTTTTTAACAGGGAACCTAAAGGAGACAATCTAGATGTACAAATTAATGCTAAACAAGTAACCGAATCGAGTACAGTTAACTTCTTAGGCTTCATTATAGATAATCAGTGCTCGTGGAAACAGCACGTAGAAAAAGTCTGCAAAAAAATAAACCGATTTTCTTATGCTTTATGGCGCCTAACCACTCAAATAAACCAAAAAGCTGCTTTAATGGCATACCACGGGTATGTAGCATCGAACCTCAAATATGGCTTAATACTTTGGGGAAACTCTATAAACATGGGTGCAGCGTTCATTTCACAGAAGCGCTGTGTTCGTGCCATATGTAGGGCTTCACCCCTAACATCGTGCCGGGAACTGTTTCCTCGCCTGAACTTGCTTTCGCTACCGTCGATGTACATAATGGAGTGTTGTGTTTTTGTCAAATCTAACCCACAATTATTTTTACACAAAGATGACTATTCATGCAAATCAATAAGACATCAAGGAAAACTATTGCTCCCCTCAATACAGACCCAATATTTTAAAAGAAACAGTTACCCAAGCTGTATTTTAATTTATAATAAACTACCATATTCACTGACAAGGCTCCCATTGAATGAATTTAAAACTAAATTATTTGACTGGTTAAAAGTTAAATGCTTCTACTCAGTTGATGAATATGTTAACTCTAAGATTGACATAAAATGATGTGATGACATTTAATATAATTTAATTTATGGAAATTTATCTTTATAATAATTTAATATTGCGATTTTTTGTTATTTATAAGTATTTGCATGCTATATTTTATGGCTGAATATGTATGAACTTTGCGACTATATTATTTAAGATCTGACATGTACCATATTCAAAAGCAAATAAATGATTATGATTATGATTATGATTAAACACAGCGTCGAAATAGTATCAACTCTGCTAAGCGATGGTGTAATTTGATCTTAATACAATAATGTGTCATGGGAACCTTATCAATCAAACTCCCGATCAAGGAACTGAAAATCTGGAATTTCTTTAAAATTGTAACTAATATTGTAAAGCTGAAAAATTTGTGTGTTTGCATGAACGCGCTAATCTCAGGAAGTACTCTGGTCCGATTTGAATAAAATATCATTATATGCTATAAGATACGCTAAAAGCATCACGCTACGTGTTATAAATATTAGGAAGAATAAAAATATACATGTTGAGTTAGCTAAAAAGCGCATCAGCGCAGCAGGGTCGATACCCGCTAGCTCAAGAACAAGGGTGGCGCTGGCGATACAAGCTAGCCCCCATATGGTCCCGCAATCACTTATCACCGTCGGAAATCAGCTGTCAAAGCGCCCCCTCCCGATTACTTACGCTTACGGGCCAAACGCGCAGTTAAAATTAAATTCGACGCACGAGGGGCCCAGGTACGGCCCCACCGTAATTATATTAGTGCACCAACGAGAAACACATTTCGGCTAAGTGTGACTTTGTTGTACAGTGGATAAACAAAGCAGGCAATGAACCAAATAAAGGAACGCACTAAGAGATTATGAACGCCGCAAAGGTTTAAGTACTTTTAATAGATCAATGAATGGACATTTGATATTGCTAGAAGTCGTCACCAGGTGTCTTACAGATGTTATGATATTAAACATATTATCAATAGGTACGTATGGCGGGATGTATAATTAGATAAATGTCACGGCAGCGGCTTGATCAAAAACTGATCATATCCATTAAACAAACAGTTTGTGTAATGTTTGAAAGGTAGCCAGTACTTTCTCAACTATGTTTACTTTCGAATTTAGGATAAAAGTTTTAGTACTCTGAACTCACTTCTCGTGGTTGGTCCGAGGGCCGCTAGAGCGGCGCTCCGCCGCCGCAGACAGGTACCGCCTCACGCTCGCCTTGATCTGAGGGTCTGAAACATTGGCGCCTTATCACTCGTTATCGCCAGCGTAAACAATCAACTATCTACACCGCGTCAAACAAAGAAACATTCCGAGAAACAACGCCGCACCGTCTCAATTTCCACATGCTCCTTCGGCCCGAGATTAGATTATTAAAGGGAACAAAGCCACTGTGAGCGAGGGTTATCCCGGCCCGGATCCCGGGAGCCACCTATAAAATAACTTCGCGTATTGCAACTCTTATTTGTGGCGGCTTACTTCGCAAATTTGACCAAACCACTCGGGGATAACCGAATTTTATTACTTGCAGCCGCGTGGTGTTCGGCCGCTCCCGAAAGTCACAGTTCAACCGCTCAACCGGACGACTCGAGTCACAACAGCGTGCCACAAGTCTACTTTAAAATAGGACACTCACCCTTTTTCAGTCTTAGAGTGACGGGATCCGATGAGAGTCGTAAGCATTTTAAAACTGCAACAATCAATATAAACTGTAACTATATTGTGAAAATAAATGTTATTTCACATTTCTTATCGAGGGACTTAATCAAAGGTACAGAACAGAACAAACAATGTCGAGTCGAACAATAGTGAATTATTTGTACATTTCTGTTTTGATAACATCTTGATTACGTGTTGTCGGAGGAAATCAATTTCGGCGCCGGCAAAGTGAAGAGGTAATTTTCTTATGGTTTAAGGCTGTAACCAGACGGCTAGTACGTGTGAAATGCGGATTGCGAGCTTGCGTGCCGGCGCGGCGCGGCCGCTCGTAACGCGATCATTGAATTAATAGCGCCACACATCACACCACAGATACCGGCCACTCTTTAAATTTTATTAAAAGAACAATTTTACACATGTGAAATTGATGTTGGCGTAATTAACTTAACCGAGTCTGTCAGTAAATCGAAAGCGAAACGTCTTGTGTTAACGTCTCTCTTTTGCTTCTAATCGAAAGAAAGTTGTTCGACAAAACTGAATGTGTTCTTTGCTTACTCTGTCCTGTCCATATGGGGATAAGTGATAAATACAGGGACAGCACTAACAGTTTAATAGCGAGTCACAGTGGCTGTTCAATATAGATAGATAGGGGGTTGCGGCGTTTTGAGCGAGTGTCTCCGACACATTTTAGCAGTAAGTGTATCATGAATAAGTGGCAAATGCGTGATAAATGGCGAATACCTTACCTTCTCGGGTAGTGAACCGGTTTACATCAGTCCCATTGACCTTGAGCAATACGTCTCCCGCCTCGAGCTGCAATTGAACGCACCAAGTAATTTATATGGATCATAAAAGCACACAAGTTTGTGTAACGCAAGTGCAACACACAAGGAATTTATTGGGTAAAAATGTAAAACTGTATAATATGTATTACTCAGCTCAGGGACAATTCTGTTAGGTAGTAATCTATCTTTGGTAATCATCTTTCATCACCAGCAGTTAAGTGTCGGGTGACCGCGAAAATGCAACTTCCTTCGCGCCACACAGCCTAAATTTTTAATTCGGTTGATATTAGTGCTCCACACGTGACCACATCGCTGCCAAAACGTTACCACAAACACCGCACAAAGAATACCAAACAAACTATTGTGGAACAAGCATTGCGTTTAATCGTTATCGGCACATCCTCCAATAAAGTCCGTGATTCACTGGTAAGTTATTAATGATAACTGGTTATTCAAAAAAACACAACACCCAAACTCGTTACCGCAACGATCGCTCCGTATAACGACGCGCTCGCGACTATGTGCGAACGTGCACACACGAATCTGTGGGAATTCGGCACATGGTTCAAGTTTCGTTAATTACGGCGTAGCTGCGACGGACAGGATTTTGGTAAATAAATAGTGTTCGGTGAGCGTGGTTTGTAGAGCGAGCGAGTGTGCACGAGCGCCCGCCGCGGCCGTCGCTGTCAACTCGTCGTTATCATACGAGGGAGCACTAATGGATTGAGCTTAGGAGATAAATTAGATCAAACTCCGACAGAAGGGCGCAGCGGAAATATGAATTAGTTCGCTGCGGCCCACTTATCGGCGTTACACGTACCCATACTGCGGTTTGCGGAACTGCTCTTACACTATAATTTGTAGTTTAAAGTTCATAAATATCGAGCAAATGGGCTGAGTGCTTTGTTGCCTGCATATAACACAGTGGAGTGTAAATTATAAATAGGTACTAATAGCATCTCTTGTCGGTAATGCAAGGAAACTCTACTTACCAACCTAGCTAGGTACTCTTTAAAGTAAATGAACAAAATATTAAATTCTTTGTAGGCATAAAACTATCTGAAGAATAACCGCTCATTGACAGTATGCCGTATTATAGCATTTATTATAGCTGATACGTGTGGTTAGTTGAGTAATAGCATGTAATATGCCGCAAGCCGGTCTTTGTTTACCGAGACGTCGCCGGTTCTACATTCATCATCAGCGCCCGAGGACGTCATGTCATGTGCATCACGTTACGACAGCTAATAAACGTAAGTTGTTGTTAGCCTTACAAATAAACAAAATCATTAAGTTGTTGAATGGTATTTATGAAATTAGAGTTATTAAGGCTGCTGTCACCTACCTTCTAACAAAGTTCATGTGCAGTTTTCTCCCCAAAAATGACTTAACTAACTACTTTTTTTGAATGAATTGTGTAGAAATGAACTATCTCCATAAAATGTCGACTCTGAATTTTTGATTCAATCTTTAAAATGTCTGTAATTTGCAATCATAGAAGCCAAATTGACGGTTTTTCTGGTACACTTTTCTAGATCAGTTGTTGACATCAGCTATCGAAATAACATAAACTTGAAGGGAATTACGTTCGTATACAAGGTGTGGACTCTGTTTTTTTTATTTATCGATCTGGTTATTCCAAATGAAGACAAAATTGAAACCATGTTTTGGCATAAAATACGCACATAGAGACAGGCGATTATCTCTGAGATACATTGCACTTATTCTGTGTTATTTGATAAAACAATGTTATAGAGGTTCCTATCTTTGACTTAGCATGTAAATTCTTAATTTTATCTTGTGCAATATATACAAAATATCTTACTAAAGTAACCTATAAATTTGAGATTTGGAGCTGTCACGAACATTCATCTTCGATCGAAATTTGACAGAAAGCGCCGAGCGCTCGGAGGGGAAGGGTGTGTCGCTCGTTGTCTTCGCTGTAAGTCTTTTATTTCGTGTATGATATTCATTCCAAATTTGAAAATATCACGCTTTGCACAATTTTTATACGGCGACCAATTCGCTTTGAGGATTTATGCAACAGACATAAAGCCACATAGTGAATTTGGATCGTCGATGGTCTCTAATTATAACAAAAAAGTATTCGTTATTTTGTATAGATTTATAGTTGTATTGAAATGATTAATCAATGTTAAGTAAACTTGCATAGAAAGGAATCCTTATTAATACTATAAACAAGAAAGATTTGTATATATGGCGACTATTTCAAGAGGTTCATGAGTTAAAACAAAGATCTTTTATCATATACATTGTGTATTTTCGAAATATGATCAAACAAAATGTGCAGATACTAGGACCAAAATTATCGACAAAAATAATAATAATAATAAATTCTCCACAAAATAAAATTGTGGAATATGATGAGCAAACTGTTTCTATCACCAAACAGTTAAATGTCAATTTAGACAAATACTAAATTAATTAGGCCAAGAATAGGCAATAGTACCAATTCTATTGCATATTATGTATGGGGTTGCAAATAATAACCTTATTCATATAAAATAAAGTAGTATCAGTAACACTACTCTTAGCTTTTAAGATCAGATTTGTTTTAAAAAAAAAACAACAATTTACACACGAAAATAAAGAAAGTATTGTTTTATTTCATAACTAAAATAATTACAGATATTTAACGTGAAAAAAGAAAAACAATATACACGGTCCTAGACCAATGTTAACAGAGCGCACGCCGACGGCCAAAAGAGGGCGCTCGCTAATCTGCTTCGGTTTATTTAGGCCCGTAGTGTTGCCGTTACTCCGGGGTTGCTAACACTACTTTATAGTTTAACAACGGTAGACCGATTTTCATGATATTTACTTTCTTGAATTGGTATTTACCTCTTACCCCTTAAGTTATTATGAAACGGAGCTGGGGCGCGCTGAGGCTGGATACGAAACACAGTTTACTGGGGCCACTAGTACATCCATAAAAACTGGCAACGGGTGATTGATTAGGATTGAATGATTAGGAGTTCAGTGATTATGACGCCGGAACTTTATGTAAGGTACTTTGCAGCTTATTAAAGAGCAGAGTCAAAAGGTGAAACCCCCTCCCCTCGATTTTAATCACTAACAATTTGCAAATAAAATAACTTAAACCGACTTCAAAAACAAAATACACTAAAAAGTCTTAAATAATCTCTTAAAAGGACTCCATTCCAAGGACAAGGTTTGCCTAAAATGGAGTCCTTTCAAGAGTTTATTTAAGAATTTTTGGTGACTTTTGGTTTTGAAGTCGGTTTTGTTGAAATAGTATGGCGGTGAAGTGATCATTAACCCAACAAAATTAAAGACAAATAAGGGCTTTTGTTTTTAGTATTTGACTTTGATTTTGAATAAGAATAAGCGGACGACAAAAGTAAAAGGACAGCTGTCTTTCTTTATATGGCCCGTATAGAGGCGTTATTTAGTTCCACAATCTTTGATACATACTTGTACGTACGTACCATTGGCCATTGGCGTCAATTCCATACTGTGTGGGATTTGTTCATGGCATTAATTTCATACGCTTGTAACAGTATTTCAATGGTTTAAACCTAAATAAATAGGGCAATATTTTTCTTAGTTAACATGACTTTTCTTTCTGGGTACTGATTGCACCAGTGACTTTCACAAGCACATCCTAACTATAAACTTGTATAGTTAAACGCTTGTTTTAGTAGAAGCGTTTCATGGGATGTGTATGTAGTTAATATGAACCTGTATTCAAATTGTACGCAAATGCCATGAAGTTCTATGGTTCTATTCAAGTCCACATACATATAATATTTCATTATTGATTTTTTTTAAAACAAAATAAAATGATGTTATCTATCATCATCTGTTATACATTAAATACATAAAATCTTGATCGAAAGCTTCTTAACTACATTTCTATGACTATTTCTATACATCTGAATGACAGCTATAGTAACTTGTCACATATTTCATTCTAGCTTTTGCCTGCGACTTCGTCCGCGTGGAAAAGTGACTTCTTTCTTCCGTTTTTTACACATTTACCACTATATCTTTGCTCCTATTGGTCGTAGCGTGTTGTTATATAGCCTATAGCCTTCCTCGATAACTGGACTATCCAACACAAAAATAATTATTCAATTTGAACCAGATGTTTCGGAGATTAGCGCGTTCAAACAAACAAACAAACTCTTCAGCTTTATAATATTAGTATAGATATCAAAATACAAATCATATCAAAGAACAGCGTCACACTAAAAGGTATTTATGTGTTAATAAATCCTCATAGAACCCAGTTGGTATGACACATGGTTGATCAAGCGCAGAACCAACGGCAGCATCCACCAATAAACCTTAGTCCCCGTTTCTCATGGAGTTCACATTCGTAAAAAAATACCTATTCTCAGAGTCACGATTTCGGTGAAGACATAAAGAGGCAGATAACCGACCTGAACCGACTGACTAGTGATGTGCTAAGTCATCTTTTTTGATCTCGAAATATTTTAGAAATTCGTTACAAAAATCCAAATAAGGACCGACTGACATTAGAATGTTTTTTAAAACAATATTCAAATCAGGTCTTGAGTCGGGAGAATCTCTATAAAGCATTTCAATTCCATGAAATAGCCAACACGGCACATCACTGGTTAGTCGGTGCAGGTCGGTACGTGTTACCCGCCTCGATATGTCTTCACCTTTTGAATGCATTTCGTTTCTTCCCATGCTATAAGTTTTTACGTTATTATAACTGTACGTTTGTGTTTAAATCTGTGAATTTAGTTATTGAATTACCAAAAGGAAAATGTTCGCGAAAGGAATTGACGCGAGCCCTGATTCCGAACTGTATTCGCGTAGGTATTTTAAATATAAAAAAAACTAGTATAACATTAATTTATCATATCGACTTTTACATGACCATCATTTTCTATGTTCATCATACGCATAGCCTACTACCTAGAGATAAAGTATCAAAATTGTTTGATTACAGTAAACATTTTTTGTGTCCCGGACATATAAAATCGCACACACACATTGATAAATTCGGTAAAATCTGAGAATCTCCAGACTGTCATATCACTCTTAAAAAGAAACTGTAGCGCAAGTTTCCTGCATATCGAGACCAGATAAGAAAGAATATAATATAACTAATGGTTTGGGGTGACGAATTATTTTTTATACTTTTTTAGAATTGGTTTGCGTTTGACTGACCAGACCAAGCTAAGACGGAGTCGAAGATGGAACGAGCTCGCCCAGGAGAAGCCTTTTGTCTCTGACTAAAACACTAATTTGATTAGTTAATCAATTTCTTCACCTAGGTACTTATTCTTTCTACAATAATTGCTTTCATATTTATTCTTAAAAAACAACAGCTTAACACAGCTTAGAGCTACGCTACGTAGACAGGTGATGCACTAAGACAAATGCGGACTACGAATACGACTCTTTAATCTAGGAAGTAGAGGGTGACATATCACCGGTTGTACAAAAAGAACACTCAAGATATTTTTCTTGTTACTTACAACGAGTCGTAGGTGAAGTGGAATTTGTGTGAAAATACGCATTCTAGTAATTTGTTGTTTCCAATGACATACATTCAAGGTAGCGTGTTTGTGAATATTTCCCAATTTCATAAAGAGCACAATAAGTTTATATATTTTTATGTATTTTTAAAACCGACTGCCAACATTTAGTGTAATATAGCTATTTTATGAATAGTAGTTTGACCACCCCTAATTACACCTTCAAGAGACTGTTAAAACAATTATTACGAAAGAGGTTTCAGAAGAAATCCGTATGCAAACTACTCATTACCGCTGTACCTGCACGTGTGGAGGTTAACCATCGCAATATCACCTTTGACACGTGACTCAGTGGCCTTCTAATCGGTATTATACACCAACTTAATCGATGCATCCACCTTGGTTTGCTCAAATTACTGGGCAACGTTTAAGATTTCCTTATAGTTCAGGCGAAAGTAATGCAAGGGCGATATTACTTACATAGGTAGATACATAGGTACATTTGTTTTCTTTTTTTATTAATTTACAAAGAATTTAATTGATTGAAGACATGTTCTTAAGCGCTTATTAGAAAAAGCTTACCAAAAATGACCAGAGCGCCAGAGCTAGTTTAAAAATAAAATAAATAAGTTTTTTCAAATCAAGTCATTGAAATAAGTAAGAAAACAGATATAATAGAGATAGAGACTAGATATTATTATGTGTTTTTTAAAGACTGAAACATAAATTATCGAGGGCAGTGATGCAAGAATGAAGTTTTTAGATCCCCATCTTTAATGTTTTCACTTCACTACACAACTATTTTCAATATGCTTGTTAGAATACATTTTATTAATTGTTTGCTTACACATTGCGATGCGGACTTTATTTATTGGAGATTTACTATTATTTTGTGATAGACTGAAATAAATACTTTTTGATTATTATTTTTTTGATTACGTAAACGTAAGCCGTTTAACTGAAATAGCATCTAGGTTTTGAGTAATGTTTTTTTTTATTTGTCATGTTCTTTTTAAATAGAGACGTGCTGAATGAACCTAGCAATATTTAGATGCGACGCACTTCATTCGAGAGTAAACGCCCACCCATCCTGTCTTTTGCGTCCTACGCGCTTTCGACGTGACCTCCAGGGTTACCGACCCCGAAACATTTAGCTCTGTCTACTTCCTCATGAAATGATTCTCATTCACATAGAAGCTTCTGGATTTTATAATATACAAGCGGTTGCCTGTAACTCCGTCTGGGAAATTGATTGCACGTAAAAACTGAAATAATCATTTTTCATCCATTTAAAAAGTATGATTAACGATATTCAAACTGTTTTTCAACCACATTTTATAAAATTGGTTCTGCGGCTGTGGCGTGAAATGGGTTACATTTTCCGGGCTACTTTTGGGACGTAGTAATTCAATGATTTCTGCGTCTTAGTTTAAATTATTGAAACCCTCCAGAAGTAGCCCGTCGGTTTTTCTCTGTATATTGACACTATATTTATTATACCCTCCTTAAGTGAAACTTTCAATAGGTAGCCCTAGCCAGTGCGGTCTTACACTGTTCTCAGTTGGTTAGATTCACGCGGACGCCCACAGAACTTGCGATTAATTATATCAAAGCCTTTACGCCTTCCATCCATTGGTACATAACGTCGCATGCTCTCCGGGGTAATGAGTCAACTTCTCAGAATTACCCATTGGCTAAGTTATCATTCGGCCAAATATAACTGACCTTATTTTATCATGTAACCAAACTTAGGTAAGTTTGAAAATATGAAAATACGTGCGAAGATATGAACACGTACGAGAAAAAACTGAAGCTATATCTCGCAGTGCAGAAAGAAAAGAATAATGATTTTAATATATTTTAATGCATTTATTATCATTTTAAGAACTGTACATTTTCTTATGAGATTAAAGGTCTTTTAACCTAAAGGTTTTTCCCACTGCAGAGTACCATACCATTACCGTGCTAAGAACGTGACGTGTCAGGCACGAAAAGCACATCTAGAGAACGGCAAGTTGGTTGGTAACGTACAACAAATACCTACATTAAGGAATTCATACATAAAACGAAGGAGGAAGCAGATGCCATCAAGGGGTTGTTATATTTCTAACTAGCTTTTGCCCGCGACTTCGTTCGCGTGGACTTCAGGTTCGTCCCGTCTAGTAGCGCAAAAAATGTGTTTTTTTACGACCTCACATTAGAAACCTCAAAAATTGTAGCCTATATGTTATTCTGATGTATAAGCTATATTGTGGTAAAGTTTCATTCAAATCCATTCAGTAGTTTTTACGTGAAAGAGTAACAAACATCCATACATCCATACAAACTTTCGCCTTTATAATAGTAGTAGGATAAATGAGTAAAATCCGTTGCACAGTGGAACGAGTCGCAGGAAATCAATCGAGTCGTAAATTAAGTTTCCGTGTGTTCAAACGGAAAAGATTTCCAACATTTTGTTGCGCGTTTCAAAATGTTATAACTTATGTTTAAGTTACGAGTCACAGTTATCTACGTTTACGTATCGATTTAAATGAATTACATTGTTGCTGTGTGATGGAATAAACCCATTGATGCGCTCTAGGACTACAATGACGAACAGCAACAATAGAACTAAAGTCGTAGTTACGAAACTACATAACCGCTCGAATTGCTCTTGTGAACTATTGTGAAGCACCAAGAAGAAATTGCATTGCAGATTTGCAGCAGAATCTTCGTTTAATCAGCATTTATTTGATAGGACAATAATAAACTACCACAATGGTAATTAATGGTAACTTAAGAAGCTACTTATTATTTTAACATAATATTATAAAGCTGAAGAGTTCATTTGTATGAACGCGCTGATCTTAAGAACTACGGAACCGATTAAAAAATATATTTTTGTGTTGGATAGCTTATTTATCGGGGAAGGCTTTAGGCTTTAAAACATCAAGCTGCGACGGGAGGGGAGGAAGATAACTCAAAACGCGCGGAAGTAGTCGCGGAAGTAGTAGACCGCTGTAAGGCCTTGTCCTGGACGCCGCGCGCGCGTCTTGATCAATTTCATAGATTTGTGTGAAGCTGTTCTCGACGACAGCGGTGCGGGCGGAGCGGGTGGCGAGCGTTGAGCTGTAACCGCCCAAACCGCCCGCACCGCCCGCTGTCGTCCAGGACGAGGCCTAAGATTTAAAAAGGCTAACTCCGTGATTCCTCAGTCAGCTAAAGGATCGTTAGTGTCTCCTAATGACAATTTTTAAGCCTCTTATCATTCAAATATTTGAAGTAGCAGTCCAAAGAAGTATTTTGTAAATATTACCGAATTTTTATGGCATATCAACGGCGGCGTGTAGGTTATCGTGTGGAACGACCACATAAATTATCACCTGTCGATATTGAATAAAGTAGTGTAAATTAGGTGATTAATTATTGATGTGAATGTAAACACATTGAGAAGATTGCTTTTGAACGCATGACTGGCTGGTAACAACTTGATGGAAAACTGAGAGCTGAACAGGCTGTTGGTTGAAAATGCTCATTTGAAACTTTTCCTACGATCTACCAACATTTGTAATGCTAGCATTGCTAGCCAAATTTTTATAAGAAATATTTCTACTTAGCCCTAAATGACCCTAATATTATTAATCATACCAAAAAGGGAGGTGGAGGCCCGCATGGTGGAGTATGCCTTACACCACCTCAGACAGGATGAGGTGCCCAGCAGTGGGATGATTACAGGCCAACTTAACTTTTTGACATCCCAAAAATAATATTAAAATCTTGAAAATGATTAAATAAAAACTTTATTTGGTTTTTCAGCTAATAAGTACAGTAATTTAAGAGGGAAGTATCTACCCTACACAGAATAGGTGAGTCACTATTTATTTATTATACTTTATTGCACAACCAAAATTTGTACAAAAGGTGGAATTAACGCCAGTTACTTTGGGTAGTTTAATTTAATAATATTTTATAGTACTACATACTATAAAATCAAATTATTTTTTCGTCCTTTATAATGTCACTTTTACCTGCAATATTATAGATAGGTAGTACTAAAATACAGCAAAATCCTAGCTGAGAAGTACCGTCTGATTAACAACTTAGTAACAGAAAAATTTTAACTCAATCCAATACCTGTAGAAGGCAGTGGTAAACAGCTGTATCAAATTGTCCTTGATGTAATTTGTGAGTGAATTTAAATCTATCATTAGGTATTCGCCCGATGCGTCACTAGCAAGGCGCCGCGGCCGTTAAGTGCTTCCATCATTTAAATATCATTATACAAACATAGAGGTGACATCGCACAGCAAAACATTATGATGTAGGGCACTGCACTTAATATTTTTTAGAAAGAGAGTGCACCTGTGTTTGCGCACACACTTGTGCACTATAATATGTCCCATGCAGTCGGTTAGTCGTTGTGACTGGCCACCGTAGACGGAATCGGCTAGGGGTCTATTATTATTTATTAGATAGGTATTGATTTACCAGGACTTCATAATATAATGCAAAATAAGTTAATTTTTTTTTTGCTGTGTATTTATATAATTTATCTATTAACAATAAAATATGAACATTTCACAAATAATTCATTTAAATTGGTAGCGTTTCTCAATTAATTGTATTACAAATGTATAATATCACATATAATAATAACTCCAAGATTATGAAAATGATCCAACTTTTTTCAAATATTGGTAGGTATTTTTATCTCCTCACTTTCCATTCTTCCACAACTTATGTGGCTAAACAAAGTTTGCTGGGTGCATAAATTAAAATCATTATTTTTTTACCTTTCTTTCAGCTCTTGTTTACTGACCTAAATGGTAAATAAAAGACATGTCTTCATTCAGTCTTCTAAATAATATCAACATCTACATCTACTTTACCTCAATAATTTTCCCAATCTTTATATCACAATATAACATGTTTTTGTGTATCTTGGATTGTGTTTGATGTGTGTTTGTTTAAATCAATTGTGTTTTGTTAACACATTACTACTTGTGATTACCAATAAGTGGTTTAAAAGTTGTATATTTTGCATATTACTAATTATTTGTAACCCTTGTTGTCCGAATAAATAATTAGAATTAACAAATACAATTTAGTTTAAGTTGATATTAATAAAAAACTGTTCTTGCCAAAGAAAATTTTGAGTTTAAATTAGAATAACAACAAATTGTTTTACATACAATGTTAATGTTATGTTGCCAATAAAAATTAGGTAAGGAACTTGACTTGTAAGTTAACTTATTAGTTCAAATTCAACAGTATCCTTCATTGAAAGGTCCAAATAGGCTTGAAATTGAATCCTAAATGATATGGTAAAATTCAATTAATGTCATGGATTTACTCAACCTCAATACAAACAAGGTGGGTTAGTTACCTTTTAAATGTTGTTGTAGGTGTTTTTATCTTTTTTATACTAAAGTACTCAAAATGCTTGGCAAGTTTGAAGGCATTCTAAAATGTAGACAAATAATAATGACATAATTATACAGACAAATAATATAACAAATTCATACTAAAACCCAATCATGATTGATTGGATTAAATATTACCATATTGACCTTACTTTTGGGAAAACTTTTATAAATGAATGTTACCTATAATTTGCTTGTTTCAAATAAGATTCAAATCTACAGTAATTAATTACTTTTTAACTACTACTAACTACTCTACACTACTATACTATTTTTATCAGCTCAATGTGCTCAAACCAGATCTGGATTAATTTTTGCACATGTCATGTTGATAGCAGCAAAATATTGGCATAAAATTTAACATGTTAAAGAGCAGCAAACACAAAGTGTAAAAGATAATTTTTACTGAACTTTTATTCACAGTCACGATTTGTAGTATTTACAAGAACGTTTTGTTTATTTGCAGTGATGGAACAGTAGTAGTGTAATCGTAGGTACATTCGAAAATATGATGGGAGGTAGGCATAGAAGTTATAATAGTAGTATCACCTATGATGGAAGTAGTATAATCGAAGCATTTACCTCGCCACTTCGTGCAGCTGGGGAATTTTCTTCAATTTCGTAAATTATATGTGGCAAACCGGCTTCACCTAGCAGAGAGAATCCAAATCCCAAATTGTCACTACGATTCAGGACCACTAGTCTTTCGTCAGCCATATTCAGAACACAGAAGTTTTGATCACCATCCTCCAAAGGATTTCACTAAGCGCACTTATAGTAAACCATGTAAAAGGGTTCGGAGGCAGATTTTGTTGAAATTATTAGCTAAAAAGACGAATCATAATTACAACGCACGAAGAATAAACGCACCCAACCAAAGCGAAAACGACAAACTTGACCACAGATTAGTAAGTGGTCACTTGACTGACTGATTGACTGACGCGAGTATTGCAGACTCTTACTAATCTGTGGACGTGAGCGAGCGAGTAGGAGTGGGCGATTGTTAATTAACAGAATATTAATATAATACTTATTTTTAATCAAATATTATGTTAAATTAATTTAAGACAAATATGAATAAGTTGATTACTTCCAGCATTATTCGTATGAGACTGAGACATATATATATGACTTATATATATCATTTAGCAAGACTCAAAATTATAGCCAGTGAGTATAGATAGATGGGCGGGTGGGTATAAATACAGTGGATATTTATCCAATTTATTCCCACCCGCATAGCTGGGCATTAACTCGTTAATCCGTTAATCGTTAATTAGCGAAGTTAACATTTTGATTAACGGATTAACTTTTAAGTTAACTTTCAAAAATGTTAACGGACACGTTAAGTTCCGTTAATATACAGCTAAGTCCGTTAATCGTTAATCCAAGCCTACTGTTTACCGCACGACACCGCGGCGCGGCGCGAAAAACAGGTGCAGACAAGTAAGTTTTTTGATAATTCTGTCACACAGTCTATAGAAAAACCAAAAAGCTCCAACTCTCTAACGAGTAAAGCTCAAAGTCTCGTTCAAATGTGACTGTACATGAAATCAAAGGACTCGTCCAACGATACTGCATTTCTCGGGGAACAGATATTCATAAATGTATTCATTAAATACAATACTGCTATACCCTCAAGTACTGCAATTGAACGGCTGTTTTCCACGGGTGAAAACATTTTAACATCAAAACGAGGATCGCTTTTAATTTGTAATTTTTATAAATTTTGATTCAGTATTTTGAAATTATAAAAAATAATTATTAAAGGGGTATTTGTCACCGGTACTCAAAGACCTTCAGAAGCTGTTTAATTCCGTGCTGCTAGAGGGCATCACACCTGAGGCATAGAACAGGAGTGTGGTGGTGTTGAATGAAAAAGCTGTCAATTACTTTGCAGAAAATCACTCACTACTATAGCACGATAGAGTCACTACAGCAGCCGCTGTCAGAATAGCGAGGTGTATCAAAGCACTATCGTTGTAAAAGTGATGCACAATCCAGTGAAGACTCAATTAGTGGAATTGGCGCCCCAGATGAGAACTTCAACATGTCAATTGCATGAAGGAAAATATGCACGAAATGCCCGACGATTAAATTGCACAAGTATTTCGTTTTGTCCCTAACTTGTTTACTCCCAGAAACTTAACCAACAGGTTTTATAAGTTCACTAACGCAACGATAAAAAAAATGAAATTTCACACATATTAACGGATTAACGATTAACGTTAACTTGCGTTAATTCTTCCGAAATGTAACGCTTTAACGTTTAATGAAGCTAACTTTTTTTTGTAACGGATAAACGATTAACGAAGTTAACTATTTGATTAACGGTGCCCAGCTATGCCCACCCGGTAGGTAAAAATTGATTTATACCTAATTTACCTGGGTTTTTATTAAGAATGCTGGGTATTTATTAAATTTACGTTGAATACTCATTGTTTTGAGTATCATTTGGCTGTGTATGAATACCTAGACCTACAATATGATTAGAAATATCGTTTATGCTATACAGCCAGTCATCATATTCACATAAAATCATAAATTATATTATTCGTTTCAACATAATCGGATAATGTTGAGTAGTATGAACAACCGTTTTGCTTAAATGAGTATAACTTACAAAAGGACAGAGACAAAAGGAGTTATCTCAACTTTTCAATATTTCACTTGATGACTTGGTAGCGGTGACAGCACTCAATGTAAATCTGCATCTTGTCGTATTCTTTTTGTTTTGCATCAGTATTTGAATTAATTATATTTTGAGCACGTTGAACACTTTGACATATCTTTTCTTCTTTGCTAAAGCATTCTTGTATTATAAGTATTACAAAACAATTAATGCACTCTACGCGATTTTTGTAAGAGTTGTAACTCAATGTTTGACAGTTCTACCTTAAATCCATCGTCGGTCGAGAAGTTGTAAAAATAGTTATTACAAAGACTACGTGCAGCGACATTACATTCAAAACTGTCAAGTTCTAGCCAACGGCGATAGAATTGCGCACGTGGCAATCCCAGGTAGATAAAAAGATTTCTTTCTTAAATTTCAACCACATTATATTTGTATATTTTATAAAATTAGTTCGTACTTAATTTTTAGATCAACAAATACGCATAATGTACTGCATGCACTGAGTAAAATTTTGTCCTGTAAAACTGTTTAACCTTACACAGTCTCCCTCTTCCCCTTTGGGATTGCCAAAATGCAAATACGCATTGTATTTGCAACTAAATGACAGTTTTTATGGGATTTAAATAAAAATATACCATTTTTATAGTTCAGTATTATAAACTACTTGAAAAGAAATTGAATCACACCATAAAAGTGACAAACTTCAATAAAAATATTTCATAAAAATTCTTAAAACAGGCTTTAATTTATACCCGGTATCAATTGGAATCGGGTGGGTTAAAATAGCGTGGATTGGATATTTATCCAGTGGCTGGGTTTATATCCGGGTAGGCGCCCATCTATACCAGTGAGTGATGCATGTAAGTGCGGTGCTGGAGTGGGCGACCTGAATCATATATTCTTCGCCTACCAGAATCATGATCGTTCAACTTTTATTTCAGCTTTGTTATTCCTGCGTGTTCCTTTTCCAACATCCATATCCTGCCTGATATATAAATATGATTATATATATAAATGTATTTCTGAATATCTATCTTTTAATAACACTAAATTGAAATCTCTTTTTATCTCCTTATTCTATATTTTGCAAATTCCAATTCCGTTTTGTTTGTTCCTTTCCGTTTCCCTACCTTTATTACTCCGTTCGTGGCTATCGCAAAACGCAGACGTGCCAAAAAAAACACTTTATGTGTGATGGTTTTATTCCTTTGCCTGTTCATCATCCGCATAAAAGAAAAATAAAACGACGCTAGCGACACCACCGGTTGCTTCCCCAAACTTTTTAAGGGTCCTCAACGCTACAAGAGCTTTCCACTCTATAGGCATACTCTTACTAATCTGTGATCTGTCATTCTTATCCTAGGTTCATATCTATGGATGGTCATTTGCACAGATTAGTAAGAGTATGTCATTTTGGTCTTTGGTCATGGTCGTGTTCGTGTTGTGTAATTTTATTTTTTGCACAAAGTCACTTGAAACTGAAAACAACGGTATCTTCTACTAGTTAACCTACTAGGGCTACAAAAACATTGTTATATATAGTTCATTTGATAATAGATTGTCTATTTTTTAAGTAAAAATGTACATTGTTTCTAATCTAGTAAAAGTTACAATCCCTAATTACTTAGCAGGACTACCAATTCCTGATACGATTGGAGGCTGGTTCCGACTTGGAGGTAAGTACTTTATAAATTAGTCTATTTTTAAACGATAGAAACATACTTCAATTATATTAGTTCTAAACAAAAAGTTAAAAACCTGATAACCTATAACTTTTTTACTTTTTGTCTAGTTTGGCATAGATAGTTAATTAATTCAACAACCTTGATGTGTTGTGGATTATTATTATCTTACTTAATGCAACGGCACACTTTCAATGCATAAATGTTTGATTCTGTCCCGTTTTATTTTCGTTGCATGTAATTTTAAGAAGACCTAGACTACAACATTTATTCTTCGTTTTTTTCAGTGCGTGATTGGCTGGCCCTCCTGCCTCCAACCTTGGCAGTTGGGGGTATTTCTTACTATTCGTATCATACAATAAAGAAGGCACGAGAAGCAGGAAATGGCCAGGTGAACCCAGTAATAAGAAAAGATATTAACAAAGTTGTGGACTTCATTGATATTGAAGATATTACTGAAAAGGCTGTGCTTTGCAGATGCTGGAGAAGCAAGAATGTAAGACATTTTAGCACTATATAGTCGTACTTCTTTGTAATGTGAAAGTTTTTTATTCTTACTGTCACATTGTGTAACTGTAAATTGTAGAAGTTTTTCTGCAAATGCACCATCAAAATTTCATGTTCTGGGGTAGACATTTTAAAACTTGATTTTCATAATAGGACCCATATTTCCGAGTGTCCAATATCTTTATCTTTAAATTGCAAAGTATGATTTTTAATCTTCAGACAAATTTTTCATATACGTAGTCAGTCCTTTTATATTACATTGCAAATAAATATGTTTATCAACCAAAAGCTAGAAAATCTTATCTTGTTTTATGATATTTGTAAGAATGATACCGCCGTTTAGCATGGCCCAGATCCCTTCTTATCAGTTACTGTACAATAACTCAGCAGATTGGTTTCATGATATTTCGTTTGAATGATGCGTCTGTACTATAGGTTTTTCTTTTACTTTTAGGTTTCAGTTTCCTTAATTTATATTATTTGATAAATAAGTAGGATTTTTAATATCTAAATTAATGGAACTTATTGAAATGGAAAGCTTAAATAAAACAATTAATGCTTAGAGGTACATTTTAAGGAATTATCATTTAAATTTGTTACATTTCAGTGGCCTTACTGTGATGGTGCTCACGGCACTCACAACAAGGAGACGGGAGATAACACCGGCCCCGTGGTTGTCCGGCACAAGGAAAACAAGTAGACGCGTGAGCCATGCCACCTCTACTGGGCGGTTTCAATATTGTTTAAACTGATTGTTTTCCTATGGCTAGGTTGAATGTCTGTTGCCAACAAAGTAAAGCTTAACACAGCCATTTAAATCACATTAGTGTTATCTAGAGGGACTCTTTTGTGTGACATTCAAATGACATTTAACCAATTCTAAGTAAAATGCATCATTTAAAAATATTGAAACCAGGTAGTACACACTAACAGGTGATAATAATAACAAATGTGATCAATATTACCCATAAGAATTTGTTGCTGGACTTCAAGTACCTGTATCACCAATAGTAATTAACTTGCCTTACCATTCAGTAATTGTTATAATTTTTGTTTAGTAAGTAAGTGATCCAATCATTTAATTTTGGCATTTCATATTTTTACTTTTTTGAGTTATTTACCTAATCTATGAAACTTATTACATTTCGATCAATTATGTATGTTTGTTAAGTGTACAATTGTAATAAACACCTGGATTGTTACTAGAATTGAAGTTTTAATTGATAATGGGTAATGAAACAAAGACACATTTCATTCAATATGTATATTCCAATTCAGTGCTTCTTACATTAAATCAAATCACAGACAATTAATTAATGACTTTAAAAATAAATTACTCTGTAGGTATGTATACCAATTCTATTTAAGTATATAATTTTATTATGATTCAGCAATATTATAAAAGCAATATTATCGTTTTATGGCACAAATGAGTACATAAAGCACCCATTTTTTGATAGTTTTTTTTATTCATACTGTAGTGTCTACTCTAAAGTAAATATTGTTGCGATTTTCGCCTTTCATTGAAATAGCTAGATAAAACATCACTTCACTTCTGTGTAAAGTTTCGTATAAAATAAAAATAAGTTGAAGCATTACGTAAAGTCTAATATAATAAATACTTGAATGAAGTTGAATCAATATTTGCAAGACTTGCGGCGAAGTTATAAAATCTAGAATCTAATGCAACTCAGTCTTTGATTCCGTAGCTGGATTGGTACCAGATTTTAGAAGCTATTGTAGCGCAGAAGACCAGCGAGAGAGAACAGCAGGCAGATGTGGTACCAATCTTTCATCCTCCTCACAACTGAAATAAAAATAATTATTATTATTCCATATGCTGGTTTCACAGCCCGCGTTGACCGGCGGGCCGGAGAGAAACGACATTAGTATCGAGTGTTTGGTAGAGGTAGTAGCCATCATGGGAAAAAGCTTAACAACATATATAAAAACAGTCTACTCGCGCTTTAGCGAACATCCCCGAAGAAGCGCTACAGAAGCGAGGCAGCCCCAACAACACCCTGAATGCGTTGTTGTATTGGACTCGTATTATAATTCACAGTTTTGGCGTTATAGTTAAATGAATGTATGGATTGTAAAACTTCGAGAACAATAGATTTTGGGGTCAAGCAAGTGGCATAAGCCTGACCGGACAGCGCGCGGTTTGCGAAAAGCGCGTTTGAATGCGTGATATAAGATAATATCAAGCTCGCACATCAGGACGTCGCTGTTCAATCACGTGTATGTGAAACTCCATAGGCATTATTACCTCTTTTTATAATTATAGGGACTTTGGCGATTAACAACCTTATAGGATAGGGTATAATTTTATAGATTAGGAGTCTCGGTAGGATGGATTAATTAAACATTTGAAGAAGAAACCTTACCTCTATTCGTGTTTCTGCGATATTTTCTTCGTTTCTTAATAGTTCATGCTTCAGGCCATTTCTTTTTCTAAAGAAAGAAAATAAAATAATGTTTTAGTAAAATGTAAATGTGAGCAAATTATGTCTTAAGCTCCTTATTTAGCTTTTCCATCCAGGTGTATGGGTTTAATTCTAACGAATGCTAAATCATACTCAGACGAATTCATTAGAGGCGTTCTCTACCTCAACTCTTCCTACTAATTTATTATTTCTAGATTTGGTCTAAGTACCTACTAAAATAAATTACTGTCAGCCGTCTCGTAGCTTGGCCATGAACCCATGGCAGTCTACGCATAGTAAATGATTTCGGATTGAATTTAAAGTTTTATGGATTATCAATCCACTGGGCAGTGGGCAGTCATAAAACGTGTTCATAAACCCTTTGTTCCTCGCCCCGGAGCAGCGCGGCGTGTCGTTTGTTCGGTAGGGCTATAATATGTAACTATCGTTGTCGCATTGCATTGCTATTGTAAGTACAAACTGCAAACAACAGGGCCAATGTGTCGGTGGCTGAGTGGTATAGACATGCGTCCGGATAGCGCAAGACGCGCGGTCCGATACCTCGCCTGACAATAAATAAGTACCTACTTATCTAGTTTTTTTTTTCAAGTGCAATTTATAATTCATACGGGAACAAGGTGAAGTTTTAGTGAAACGGCCGCGCAGCTGTCTTGTGGCTTGCGATCTGATTGCGATGCGATCTAATGTGCCAGATAACAAAAGTACTAAAACACACAGACATAACACAGACCTTGTAATTTACTACAGACTTTGAAATCGCTAACTATGAAATAAATCTGCAAAAGAATCCAATCGGACACAATATGACAATGCTTGCGCTTTCAAGCCAGCTAAGCCACACACGGATGCTATGCTATCGCAGTAAGTACTTACTTAACCTCCCCTCGGAAGCGGTTACTGCGCAAGCGCCTACGCAGCCTCGGAAGGCGCGTATCCAGTTACCGCCACGCAACGGGGAAGCCACAAATAAGACTTTATTTTGACGTGACCAACGTCCCTTACATGGCCGTAAACTTTTATGGTCCTTCGACTTGGATCGAATTGCGCCACGGATTAAGTTTACTACAAATTAAAAGAGCCTATTTAAATTGCTTTTGTTCATTGTATTTATGTTTTTCTATTGATATTTATTTAAGTACAGCAGATCAAGTTTTGAAGAAGTACTTATATAAATAAGTGCCTTTTCACACGGGCGATTCACGGATGTTTTGAAATCGGAGTGGATGCGAAAAAAATAATTTTATTTGCCACGACGACATTAAAATTGTAGCTTCACACTGCGCTTTTCAATCCGTTCGATTCAATAATTCATCTGCCTTCTCTAGAAAGAAGGTGTAAGCCCAAACCTAGTGAAACCCAGCCGCTTGGCTGGTTGCGTAGACCTGCGAACGTTCCGCGCCGCAACAGAAGGCCTACTACGAAAAACGAAATCCGTCAGAACGATAAGGGGCCGTCCATTAATCATTAATCACGTGAGGCTCAAAAGGGGGGAGAGGGGGTACGGAAAAAATCACGAAACATCACGAGGGGGGAGGGGGGGTCTCGTTAGACATCACGTGTATTAATTTTATTTTCTGAACCGAAATTTTGAACGATTTATAGTATACTGTCCACGAAACGCCCACGCGTATCCTCACGCTACGAGGGAGGGAGGTTCTCTGCGTAGTGCGCGAGGATGATGATGCCGAGTGGCTTGACGAAACCGAAGTTAATATGGCACAAACCTCTTTGCTCCTCTTTAATAATTAATTAATTAATTATTATTAATTAATTATTTATTCATTAATTTTATTGCAAATACATATATGTTTTTCGAATCAAAACGCCATTTGTTAAATATTTTTTTCCAGTCAAAAATAGCATTTACATAGACTTCCAAAAAAACCACGTGATCCAGGGAGAGGGGGGGGGAGTGGTCCCAAACCTCACCAAATATCATCAGGGGGGAGGGGGGGGGGTCAAATAATGAGAAAAACGACCTCACGTGATTAATGGACGTTCCCTAATCGTTTTGCGGATCCGAAGCATTTCATAGTAAGGATCCTATACTAAAAATCTTTAGGATCCGAAAAACGGCAATCGTTTTGACGGTTTTCGTTTTTCGTAGTAGACCTACAGTTGCCGTAGTTATGGCGTATGTATAAGTCACTCACAAGTATACCCTCCGCCAGACTATGAGGCCGGTGTAGGCGAGGCACACGATGCTGCAGGTGACGAGCACCATGATACCCGCCGCGGTGCCCACGGGCTCCCCGCGCATTCCGTATCGCACCCGCTGCGAATCCTTGCGGACCTCGCCGTTTGCTGGAACAAAATTGAGGTAGTTTCGAATTCAAAACAGCCTAAAAATTGACTTTAAGAGAGCGCTTAAAATATGACCCTCATCAATAGCATTCAGTTCATATGCCCGGCACGCATAGACCTACATTCATAATTTAGTGTATTTTATTTATCCTTTGTCACAGTAGTAGTAGTCTGGTAGTTTCTTGGATAAACTATTTACCCGACTGCGTTAGAAGGAGGGTTATGTTTTTTGTTAGTGTTGTCGGTGTTAGGTAATTGTAACTTGGTTTCCAAAAATTTCTACATCCTCACCAGAAAGTTACCGTGTTTAGATCATCACTGTCGATCTCGAAAAAGTTAGCCATTCGGGTAGGATTTTCTATTTTACATTTTCTTCTAATGAAATAGGGTTTTTACCTTGTAAGAACTCCGCCTCTGTGTCAGGCTCTCCTGGCAAGATCACTTTTGCGTCTTCCAAGTCTTCAGGAAAAGAGGGCAAGTCTACGTGCTCCTGGTTATCATCTCGCGAGTGCAGCATGTCAAATATTTCTGACCTGTAAAGACGAAGATGTTAAACTGAGTGAACAACTACACAACGATTTTGAGGACGGCTTCAACGCTATACAGCTCGTCACAGTAACCGTTTACATATCGCACTACAATTGGATAGTTGAATCCAAACACCAATCATTATAAGATCTCGCACGTTGCCTCGCACACAATAAAAGTTCGTCTATCTGTCTCACAGAAATAAAAGAGTAAAGAAACAGGGAATGCACTTAGTGGACTGTTTATGTTGAGATACCGAAACTTGGTGAAAGAAAATATTAATGAGAGTATGACTCTTATCATCAGCTCTTATGGCTGCCACCTATTGAAATGCTCTGCTTGTCAAGATAGCGGGGCACTCCAAAAGTTTACCTACTGTCTGCGAGAGCTGATTAATACTATCAAAGGGCCTGATTCTGGCTTTTTATGATCCATACCGGCTCACGCCATCTTTGTCGTCGACCAGCAACTTGAGCAGCGTCGCGTTCGCGTTGAGCGTCTTGTACCGGCTGTTGTCCTCCACCTCTTTGCCCAGGCTCGGCAGTGTGCTCTCTTCCGCTCTCGGCGCTACGGACGACCCGCCGTAACTTAACTTGACGCCTGAAAATATGTGACATTGTTAAAAAAAATGGGGATATCTAGCGGGAAATACCCGGTGTATTTACAACAATTGTGTAGGGCAAAATTCATAAGCAGAGCTACGAAATGGGTGTTGTACGGTTGTAGTACCGTATCATAATCAGGTTCTTCGAATATAAAGTCTGTGTGTGAGTTAGTAAGTTTTAAAACAGTATTGCATAAAGTGAATCTGCTTGGAAATAGTTGTAAAACAGATATTATAAGTATTATGTAAGTGCCTATAGTAGTCTTCCTTCCCTAGTGGCACGTGCGTATGACAATAAAATAACATTATGTATAGGTAGCATTTGCATAATCGTTGATGAGCCGCATTGATCAAAGGATTAATTATAATAAATATCCTTTTAATATTCTAGTGAGGTGTTACCTACATAAATTAAATTATGCCAAAGTCAAAGTGTGAAGCGAAGACAAAATATAGGTAAAGAAAAAAATTATGAACCCGTCACCTACTTATGTAGTTTAGTGAGTATATTTGAGTGTTGTTAGCATATCGAATTCGAACTGCAGTTAACCTGGACTTTATCGAAAATGCAAACATGAGATACCGGCCGACGCCGATTAGTGGGTCACACTCGCGACTCGCAACTTTGAGCTAATGTGGGCTTAACGGTCAAAAGCCGGTTTTAAAGTTAAAGTAAGCCTTTCGGTATCGGAACATCTGTAAATATTTCATCTCAATGGCCCCGATGACACAGTGCACCAGTATCTACCTGGTAGGTAGGTAGAGGTAACTATTATATATTCTGTGGTACGACTCTGTATAGGTCGAGTCTGTGGCTCGAACCTCCTCGAATCCTATAAAATTGAGAGTAAAGTTAATCAGATAAATTAGTTCAGTCAGGGTTAATTATGACGTGGCTGCCTAATCCCTCGGTTGTGGTAAAATCAACGCTGAGTTCTAATTATTTACCTGTTTCAGAACTCCATGCAAAAAGGCTTAATGATCTTTGGAGGATTTTCCAAGATTGCTCGCAGATTATTAAAAATTCGAGGAACTGCTATTAACTCGTGGTAAGATAACAGGCTATATATTGACGATGCGATAAAGTTAATTTAGATAGATAGTCTTATAATTTCCTGGGAACTTACAGTGTAGAGTCACGGAGGTCGTGGAGGGCAAACCAACGAAGTCACTGTAGACATCCGCATAGGGTAATTTATTATCGTCTTACAAGCTTCAGATGGTTTTTAGACTAGAGTTCTTGACAAAGTCACGGTTCAAAAACTGGTTTTGGATAATACCTCGTTGATAACATGATTCATTGAGCTCGTGTGGATTTGCGTACACAGTCTGATAGAAATCGGAGTGAAAGCAGTTAGCGCGAAATAGCCGGCCACTATCTTATTACACTTTTTATTTTAGTTTTACTGCCGTAAGTAGATATAGGTACTAAGACTACAATATTGTGAGTCATTGAATTCGTTCGTATTGATGACGCAGACAGAATCGCTAGTTAGTAAAAAGATCACTAAGAGCTGTTTATCTTTATCCGCTAGAGAAGTAATGAAGATTTCAGCTTGAGAAATTCTTACATTGATTTATTTTCATTTCACATTCACCTAATTATTATCATGTGAATGTAATTAAAAAGTACCACTTTGTGTAAGTACCACCAACTTGTAGGGTAATAGGTAGATAACATGAAAGATGAAGTGCACTGTGCAACAAGTCATGACCTCTGACTGCCGATTATCAATTATCGTAGGCGTAACCTCGCGACTCGCAAGTTGCGTATCATTCATTATTCACGCGAAGAATTTGACTACCTACTGGAAAAGACAGACGCGGGATCTAATACTTAGACTTAGAGCACTACAAATACGAAGCCTTAAAAATTCAAAAGGAAGGAAACACAAAACATGGGTGTCGAAACGAAGGGACTTGATCAAATAGCGTAACATGAGAAGACTTTATGTACAAGGAAGTAAATTACTGAATATTTACAGGTAGATAATCTACCTTAGTCACAAACAGAGTCTTTAAACTAAAAATCCATGAGTAATACAGATCATTAACAATGTTTCGTCATGGTTACGTTTGTAGCATTTCGGCTACGTAGAGGTGTAGATGATGGAACTTATTGGAGTGTCCATTAACTAATGTCCCTCCGAATGGTAAATTGGTTAAGTGGATTGTTATCACCGGCTCTACCTACAGCCCAATTCCAGCGAGGAAGGCAAAAGTTGGACGCAAATTTACTGTTTCTGTACAGGACAACATATTTTTGAGAACAGCCAGAAATTATTACTAGCCAACCAAGAACCATCCTAGATATCTATCAGTCTCTCAGTTATGTGCAAGAGGACTTAATTCCAAATATTTAACTAAATAAGTGAGCCTGATTATTAGGAACGGTCGCGATCTCTCGCGCCTAACCACCTCTAAATATTTTGCACCTTATTGCGTCTTTTGTTTGAAGTGACGCGCATATTTGTGTCGTGTGCAAGCAATTTTCTTTGAAAAGTGGTTAGGCTTGATTGAGAAACCTCGACCGTACCCAGGAGAGAACTCGTGGATCAAAGAAAATTATAAACAGCCGGTTGATTGATATCACTTCTAGTAATGGAGTAAATTGAGTTAAAAGACGATTTCCGTTCTTGTAACCTATCAGTATGGCCTTTTTTGTAAGATATACGGGCGTATTGTGTTAAACTTATGGCTGAGATTGATCACGGAAGCATTAGAGCCTTGTATAGTAAAACACGTTTCTTGCGAGACTTGCGACCCCGAGAGAGCTTTGAAATTGCGGCTCTCAGACGAAGTAGATTAAGTAAACGCAAGAGGCTACTTACATAGTCACCGGTTAAAAGCGTTAGGTCACGACATGGGCCTAGAAAGGAGCTTGAGACTCTAGCTGGGAATAAGTAATTCGCAACGCAAGATAGATTAAGAGAGAGAATGTAGTCTAACGCACGACCATCTATTCCAGAATAACAGGTAGGTAGCAACTCTTTTGGTTTTTATATTAATTTGTGTGGTGAAATAATTACTCTCCAAAAATATGCCTTTAGAGAATGCAGCCGATTGGAAGGTCACATTGGAAAATGAGTAAGATGGAGGTTCGTTCATTCACGGCCACCAAGAAGTTGGATGAATCACCGCGTAAATTACTCTACGCTACTTACTACAGACTTGTTTTGTCACAGAGATCACTTGAAGGTATAATTACCATAAGTTGCTATGAGTCGTTCTATTCGGTTATATTAAACACCCGGATCAAATATGAGTTCAGTATAACTCATACATGTAAAATAGTGAATCACCCAGGTACATAACACTCGTTGGTAAATAAATAAATACGAAACACTACTGGTTCTAATTCTAATACTAACAGACTACTGTTTACTAGACTTATCACGCACTACCTACTTTGATATAACACACAACCTTTGTCGGTCTGATGTCGAAGAAAACGTACTATGCGGTGGTTAATGAATAAAGTGACAGTGACTCTTAGGTTGGTACGTATTATTATATTATCTGTGCTGGTACATAGTAGAGAATGCCCCAAGGCCTAAGTAAAAGTAAATAAAATCTGATATCGACTTTCGTCTACGATCGCCTCTATGTCCGTGGCTAGACGTGGGCTGAGCGTGACAAATGTTATTGTTGAAGAAACAATAGTTATACAAAACAAACAAGTCTTACCCAGCACGGCTACGAAGAACAAACACACTGACGGGTACTGCGCCATTTCACGAATATGACCTGGAAAGATAGGGTACTTTATTTAGCTAGTTTGATAACTGGACTAGTTGCGTAGGCGGGGTAAGGCAGTTTGAAGATAGTAGGCAGGTCTAGGAACTTATTTCCGTGACCGACCGACTATCTCTGTAGGTAGATAATACATTAAGGATTAGTTAGGTAGCTAGTAGCTGCTTGATTAAGATGAGTGTCGAATTCCAATTTTATTCAAGATCGTTACAGTACAGGGAGTTAACTACGAGTACTTACTTTTTACCGACTTCAAAAAATAAAGGTATTCTCGAAGTGTATGTGTGATATTACTGATATTGTTGGAATTTGGTAATATTTTTAAGTACGATAATCTAGTTTTAAGCTTCCAAACACGTATGCCAAGTTTCGTAAGTGTATGTATGTTCGTAAGGTAAAACACCCAATCTTCGACCAGACACCATTGTCCGACATTAAAAAAGTTAACAAAAGAAAATAACAGTAGTTTCTAATTTCTGAATGCATTTGATGCATAAACAATGGACGAGGATTATCCAGATGTCATTGCGGATAACGTTTCATAAATTCGGCCATTTTCATTGCCATTTTTTACAAAATGGCGTAATGACATGTATCGACCGCGGTCATATCTCCAACAAAATCCAGTTTTATTAGTGTCATCGCTAAGGAGGTGAGTTAGATTAATTGCCCATAACTTTTGACTGTTTTGCTTTATCGAAAATGTTAGTTATCTATACAATTAGGATATACATTCACAGCTTTTTTTAATTTCATTAAAAGTTTGAGGATATATTAATATGCCAAAACACGCCTGTCGGAAATTGGAGATTTATTTTTTTGGTTTTTCCAATCTTCGACAAATGTCGAAACGTTTTTATTTTTTATTTTGTGCACTTTATTATGTTATTAAGCTAAGCTTGTTCAGCACTCTCAATTTAAAGGTCTATTATTTAAAAATTCAAACTGCTTCCAATGATCGACAGCCGTGTCGATGATTGGATATCCTATACGTTCCAATGACCGACAGCCGTTGTGTCGATGATTGGATATTCTATACGTTAGTCTACATGTTCCAGTAACCGACATTTTTTGCAGGTATGGCGCCTAAAAATAATGATATAAAAAGAAGCAGTCAGAAAATTACCACTGCTGCACAAAAGTTTGGTGTACCCAGAATTAAATTACATGATAAGATTTCCGGTAAGACTCCAGTTGAATGTTCCATGGGCCCTAAAACATATTTGTCAACAGCAAAACCAACCAACCTACGCATTATAGATAGTCCCATCCACGAAGGCGCGCCCCACTCTTTTTTTGATTGAGGAAGGCGCGGGGTGCGGGGTGTGACACGCGCTTCAGTTGCATGCCGGCCGTCATTCAAAAATTCAGACTCTTCACGAAAGTGGCTCTACTTAAATTATGTTTAAAATTTCAAGGAAAACCCAGTGTGTTGTACTAAAAAATGAACCTGGTTTAATCTACTGTCATTATTAAATTTACTTAAAGAATTATAATGGTAACTTAAACACCATAAACAATTTTAAATAAAAAAGCCATGTGGTACTTATAATATTACCGGGATGTACTTTATCGGGGTAGGATATAAAACGTCTCGCTAGGACCTACGTGTACGAAGAAAAAACAATTCACGAGTATGAAGTCCCGGTGGACCAATAGTTCTCTTATAAAGAAACTTTTTAAATGTTATAAAATGTTCTTACGTATTTCGTTTACGTCAATAGTAAAAATGTTACTGGTGCAATTAAAAAAATATATATTACTCGTCTAGTAGCTAACCATACCTACTTAAACTATATCTAAGTAGAGCATCTTTCCCTTTGAGTGTATTTTTTGTAGTGTGCTTGTCATTCATAAGTCATTAGGTGTTCCAAATTCAATTCAAATGTTGGAAAAAGCTTGCACACATCTATACTAATATTATAAAGCTGAAGAGTTTGTTTGTTTGTTTGTTTGTTTGAACGCGCTAATCTCCGAAACTACTGGTTCGAATTGAATAATTCTTTTTGTGTTGGATAGTCCAGTTATCGAGGAAGGCTATAGGCTATATAACATCACGCTACGACCAATAGGAGCAAAGATATAGTGGTGAATGTGTAAAAAACGGGAGAAAGAAGTCACTATTCTACGCGGACGAATTCGCGGGCAAAAGCTAGTGTACTATAAACGATTTGGACGAGTGGTGGGGCGCGCCGCGCCGTCGTGAATGGCACTATCTATACATGCCAACATGCTTTTGTTTGTTTATTTAGCTAATTAAAATGATTAAAAGACTGAATAAGACTTTTTTTTGGGAACCCTAAACGGATTAGGTCGATATTTGGATGACGATAAATAGAACATGTTGATTACTAGATCACGATAATTGGAACATGTCGATTACTGGGTGTCGATGTATGGAATTTTGCAGTCGATAACTAGGCTAAAAAGTGCCTAAATCTTGTTTTTTTTCCTAAGTTATTAGTATTATACTTCTTTTTACTTTAAAACAATATTGAATGAACTCTAAAATTTTACCTAGTGCATTAAAAAAATCGTGTATTATCATAAAGAAACCAGATATTTAAAAAATGCTCGAATCTCGACGTTAAAGTGTCGATAATTGGGTGTTTTACCTTATGTTTGTCCACGGATTTCTCGAAAAGGGAAAGTGATATCGAGATGATTCTATTTAAGTTCAGTTAGGTATTTTCTAACTTATGGAATAGTTTAAGTGCCATCAAAATCGGTTCAGTAGTTCAAGATATGGGTAAAAAAACTTGACTGAAAATCATAAGAAGTACCTAATTTCAAAAATAAACCGCCTTAAAAACTGACTAGAAAAGCTTTAGGTTGTACGTATTTTTGCCTTCTATTTAGGAGAAACTTTATTTGGAGTCGGTGCATGATGTCAAGCTTCCGTACACCAACTGCAGTCATGCTTGGCACAACATGCACGGACTCCAACTGAATTTGGTTTCTCCTATTAGAAGACAAATAAATTTTAAAAGGTGGTTTATTAGGTTGAAAGTAAGTATTGAGTATAGTCTTTGTAGGAAATGTATCCTTAACACGTTCCGGGACAGTGCCCGCCTACAGGCGTGAAAACAATAAAACATCTATTGTGTCTGGAGTAGTGTCCCGGAACGTGTTAAGCAATGATGTAATGTCTTTATGAGAATAAATGTCTTTAAACCTAAACCTAACCGCAGTGTTCAGGATGTTTACACACATAATATAAGCGGGAACAATCTAACTGGCTAGTTCAACGCAGTAGAACATGTTTATCTGGTTACGCTTTATCCAGAATATCTATAGCCTAATGTGTGGATATATATCTGTCAGTCAGAAACTAACTTATCTAACAACACGTACTGTAAAAATAAACATAGGGCTAAATGTAGAAACCATTAAAACGAGTCAGAGTTTGGAGGTCGATTTGGTCTAAATCTGTCACAACGTGAAATCGAAAAATCGTCAGAACTAAGTTTCGTAGCGATTAGATAAGTAATTGACTTGTTTACAATTTATAAAAACATTGTATTTTATCAGCACCAACACCAAACATTCCTTTGGAAATAAATAAACTTTGTCTTACGTTAACTCCAACTTATTAAATTCCGGTATCACTAGGCATAAGCTGGCTAGACAACAGGCACTTTCGCGATGTAAAACTAGAAACCAGTTCTGGAACAAGCGGCTCTAAAAATACCTGAACTCGTCTCGGGGATCTGAGTTGGGTTTGCGCGTTCGGTTTAATTGAATGTCCGATTGTCACTTTTTTCTTTTGGTCACACATGTGTGCGCGAGTCGAGGGTGCGCGGTTCGTGCGCCGGCGGCGGCGGCGTGCGGTACTCTGACACAACTGCGCGGGCGCAGCCGGCGCAGGAGCTGCTGACCTCACCGATGCAGGAAGTCCACAAACTCATCGTATCGTGGATACGGCATCGCTGCTGCGGCTGACGACGCCCTTAGGGTTTCGATATGCTATCAGCATTATCTTGATCCATGCGGATTATAATGGGGGGTTATTGACTGATACGATGACGTTTGTTTCGTATTATAAAGGGAGCTTAATCCTTGAGTAAGGGAAGTTTAAACTATTGCACTACCACAAATTATCTGGAACTGCCATATAAGTAATTACGTATGTTTAAAAGGTACAAAGTATGTACATTTGGTATCGCTAGTCGCTACTCAACAGTAAGTCGTCCGTAAACATGCAAAATTGAAGACCTCAGGGCATAACGGGACATCATGTTTAAAATAATGACTCTTATTTTGAGTTGCAGGATCCTGATTGAATAGAATTGCTTGGGAAACAAACACGAAGAAACATAAAATTTTTCAGTAGGTCAGGCTAAGAAAAACGCAACTCAGCAGCTATACCCAACACGCCCCTATCGCAAAATATATGTAATGAATACTCGTAGATAGGTTTAGTATTGTACATGCGATAAGCTGTCTTTGGCCAAAGCATTGTTTATTGTAGGGTGTTTCATCATAAAATTAGCGGAACTGAGGGATATCAGGGCGAACATTTTACAGTTAATTTAATATAATTTGTAACATTGTTCGCTTGATCGCTGGGCGGATCGGCAGTCGGCACCCTGCGCAGGCGACCGTCCGTGCCGGTGACCTCTTGCAGTTCGCACGACGAGCGAAAAATGGTGGAGGTGGCACTGGGAATGTTTGCATTTGAAACTGAAATCATATTAATTTCGAATTCGGTTTGGATGAAATATATTTGGTTGGTTCTTACCAACTTAACAATACCTCGATCGAAGTTAGCATAGTTACCAAACTCATCCAAGACTAAACTTTACTCAGACTGGGACTCCGATGAGAATAAATGTTAAACCAAATACTTCCTACTTGTAAAAATTGAACGCAAAGGTTACTCATTTCGCAATCATTAGGTAAGTTCCGATGCCATAATTAACGAAGACTAAACTAATTATAATATTTTAGTATTTAGTACTAGGCAGGTAGATTCTGAATAAAGGGGTCATGATCAATCATCATTATCATCGACCTTCCGTTATATTAAGTGTCTTTGTCTTATCAATTCCAGCTTTATTTAAACACCGTCAGATGACTCAAAGACTCAGTCCTTAACATTATCTTCCTCAAGACGTTTAGTTAGACAACAGATGGTGGCTTTCCAATTGTAATTACAATTAACTATGTAGTTAGCACCGTTTGTTAAGTATGCATGCTATCTAGTACCTAATCTGCGTAACGGAACTTTGAAAGGGTCTCTTATATGTATAATATAGGAACACGTCTTCAATAAGTAGTGCTTTTGTTTAGTCTGGGGTTAAGCTTCGCTACGTCACGTGACTTAGAATCTTTATTGCGATTTTTAGCCCATTAATAAAGTAGGTAGGTATCTAAGTGGTTCTAGGTATTAAAACTTTTAAAAAGTATCAATGATTATGAAATGTTTAGTGTAAATAGTTACTCGAATTATGATAAGGTAACTGTTTTTGATGAGTGGAGTAAGGTCTTTGTTGGCTACGTACTTAGTTAATGAGAAAACTGGTAAAAAACATTACTCCGAGCCAGATGCCTGGGAAGCAGATGCATTAATTACTCAGACATATCATATATTTCTTACCGTATTGCTTTTGCAGCCAATGCAACGATTTATTTTTGTTACCATTTCTAGCATGCTATAGTTAAGATTTGTATTAAGAAGTAAGTAGCTCTCTTGTATGTATTCTGTACTTACCATAAAATTAATATTCCTATCGGAAAGGGATAATAATTCTATGGTACTTACAGACACCTTCCATAATTTTAGTTCTTAATTTTTTGCTTCTTCGAGCTGACCTACTAATAAACTGTTCTTTATCTACTTAATAACTGTAAGTAAGTAACTTAGGTGCTTATTTCCTACCATTCTTTTGGTGAGCTATGTGGGCGTAATTCCTCGACTTGACAATGGCTTGCAAAAAGTTTGATTAGGCACTTCAGGTACCGTTAGCAATCACGAGTTTTAGCAATAAGTGCTCGCAGTGCGCCGTAAAAAACTTAAGAATCGAATTTATTGCATGCTTACTTATTTCCCATGAAAATGTATTAGTTAGACTCACGCTCGCAATACCAATTCATGTTGTGATTAGTTTCTTTCCATCTTGTGACTTTCAATCAATACCAAACCTACAGAAATTATATTGGGAATCGATCTCAGCAGAAAATCAGATAAAATCCCTAGATGTCCGTAAGAACTTTGCTAAGAACTGCTAAGAACGTTCAAAAAAGGATTTGAAGAATTTGTCAGAGATAAGATAAATTGTCTAAAAAGTGATAAATCACTCTGTCAAAATAAGTAAAATAATGAAAACAAACTGAAAATGAACAAGTGTTTATTTTATTAAACATGTAAATAAATTAATAAAAACTTTAAAAAAATGAAAAAATATGTGGAAAAGTAAATAAGATAAAATGTAAAGCACACATAGTAAGGAGTAATTTCAAAAGGTGTGAAAAATACAACTTAGTTTTATATGTAAGCCATATTTCTATCTAAAGATGCGTTGGTCTTGTATCGCCCGCAGATGGAAATGTCCCCAAGACTGCAGCAAAGTAGAGACACCAGTTCCACGATGCGAAGACCTGCAAAAGAGAAAACTAGCCTTGGATCGAAAGGAGAAGGAACTGCTGAAGAAGGAAAGGTTACTGCAACAGAAATGCAAGACATGCAGTAAACATAGCGATCGCAAAGCAAAAGCAGATTTAAGGGCGGCTAAAAAGCTCCACCAAGCAAGGAAAAAGTTAATTTTAGTACTCGATTCTAAGGACCGGTTGAAAAAAAGCAAAAGAAATCACAAGGTTGCAGGTGGAATTAAAAAGCGTCGGGATGGAAAGCGCAAAAAGAAACGCAACAAAGGGTTTTTGAATAAGCTAACCGGTTATGCTGTTAAGTTTTGTACAGATACATTAAATAAGCCATGTTATTGTGGTTCGGGAGGAGTGCGTCGTGCAGGAATTGCTGAGCCATCTTTACTGAGAAGAATATGTGGTGGGCCTTGTGACTGTTCGCCTTCAGTAAGCAGAAAATACGCGAATAGTTGGAGAATGTTGGGGATGCAGATGTGTAGGTGTCAGCCGATGGCCCGCGAGCGGTATGGCGCCGGGGACTGTTACCTGATGTCCTTGCGGCAGACTCCTCAGGTGTGGATCCACCAGCGCTGGCCGCGCTTCTACCCGCATTACCTGGACGCCCGCCATCAATGGAAAAATTTAACCTTCTGCATGATGCTTTGTGCTGGCATTCTGATTTGGACCCCATGCATTATTTGCTTGGAACTATGTAAATGCTTCTGCTGTGCTTGTTGCTCAGATTGAAATATAGCTTTATAATTTAGCAAAATACGATTTCTTTCATACAATCTATCTAATCCTGCCCAACCACTGTGCCCACCCGCTTAGCATGCGTTAGATACTACATCTTAAAGTATCTGAAACCTTATTAAATTCTGAAGTAAAAGGTGCAATTAAATTCTAAAGCACTATGATGGACATTGCGATAGAAACAGCGAGAGGTGTATAGGTGAACTAGGTAAATAGAAGTCCTAAAGATGTTTTAATTTTTTATTAGCGCACAAAATATTGTAGTGAAAATTTTTTTGTCTTTGATTTTTGCACCTTATGATCGGTTGCGGTTATGATCCGAATTGATACTTCTCAGACTTTAGTGTGTACAGACGTCACAGTCATGCCATCATCTTGCCTTATTTTGTGTCATATCAAATGACATATTTTGTGCTTTTGATCACAAGTTATTATTTTTGATACTTTACATTTTAAGAGATATTTTATTTTAATATAATGTAAGCATTTATACCTACGTATTTACAAATAATGTTTTTGTGTTCTAATTGGAATACTCGCTGGGGCGCATCTACACTACATTTAAAACACTTTCAAACAGAAGTGTAAGTTGTAACCATGAATGGAACCATGCATCACCTAAAAGTAATAAGTTTTGACAAAGTGTTGATTTCGAAGAAAATTGATAAGGAAAACAATATCAAGGAGAGGGCTGTTAACCATTGTGCACACAAAGATGGACAAGATACTGTGACCGTTTCAACTCAGAGGGAAATCAAAACAAAAGGCTCCAAAGTTGTTACAAACATTGAAAAGAAAGTAGTTAAAAAGAGGAACACAGAGCATAGTGGCTTCAGAGCGCTGAAAAAGCCGAGCTTAACGTTTTTGGGTGATCTTGTACAAAATAGATCACGAGGTAAAAAGAGTTTCATTCCTACCTAAAGTATGTAAGGTACAGTCGGTCTTATTCCAGCATTTTAATGTATACAGGCGCGTGCAATTATAACCTTATTGCAAGACCATAAAGGCCACGTGGGTATGTATACCTTTCAGTGATGTGCGTGCGTGCCGTGCGTGACTGTACGGTTGAGGTCTCTCGCGCCTTACCACCTCACTCAGGAGTCAAATCTTTTGCACCTCGCTTCGTTTTTGTTTGAAACGACGCCTGTTTTTGTGTGTGCGCATGTGCAAGCGATTTTCATTGAAAAGTGGTTAGGTGCGAGAGTCTTCCACCGTAACATCTGTGTCACTTCAAACAACAGACTACGCGAGGTGCAAGCGATTTGGATCATAAGGCTGCAAGGCACATGCCTGTAAAAAGGGGCAGTAGCTTGAATGCCAGTTACTGGCAGCCCAACTTTAGCAATTTGCGACTTCTTGCATATACAAGAAGATGACACTTGCAAGTAACTGGCATGCAGCTCATGCAAATGTGCCAACTACAGGCATGTGTATCGCAACCTTTAAGGTAGTAAGGCGGAAGTGACCTCGATATTACGTATTGTTGTTTTAGTAAGTTCTGCAAAAGTTATTGCGAAAGAAATTGATAAAGAAGAAAATGCCAAGAAAAAGTCTGAGAATCATAATACAAATAGGAACGAAATAAAAACTCAGAGAGAAAGCAAAGCAGGAAGGCCTAAAGTTGCATCAAACGTTGAAAATAAGAGAGTTAAAAAGAATACGAACAATGAACATACTGGCTTTAGGTTCTTACCGGTTAAGAAACCAAGTTTTGCGTCTTTTGGTGCACTTGTAAGAAATCGGTCAAAAGGTAAGATTTTCTTGTTTCTTTCGTCTCCTTATTTTGGAGCTTACATAGTCTACTGTACTTCTATTTTTAATTGTCCCTTGAAATACAATATGTACTTGAAACATCCGTTCCATGTTCACCAATAATTAGGTTTATGGCACTTATTCAGTGGTTTATGGTGTGATAGAATTAGAATTCAGTCCCCTTACCTTGAGATCTTTAAAGCTATCCTGCTTTTCAGCTGCCAGCCTACTTACTGCAGCTCATATGATGTCACTTTTTGTATATAACTAATTAGTCTGAAACTAAGCAGTTATTACAGTTAATTTTAGTTTTTATAGCGTTTTGTCACCATAAAAACTTAATAATATAAATTGCACTTGCAAAAAGCAACTGTGAACCTGTGACAGACGAGGAATTGAACCCCGTGTCTTACGCAATCCGGGCGTAAGCCCGGATTTCACAGTTGCTTTTTGCAAGTGCAATTTATATTAAGCAGTTATTGTTTCTTTCAGTTTTAATCGCAAAAGAAAGTGATAAAGCGAAAAAAGACAAGAAAAAGGCAGGAAAGTCTAATATATATAAAAATGGCCAAGAAACAGTTTCGAAGCAGAAAGAAATCAAAAGACAAAAGCCCAAAGTTGTAGAAAAGAAAAAGAAGAACATAGAACATAATGGCTTACGAGCTCTTACTAAACTAAGCTTTGGGTCTTTGGGTGATGTGAAAAATCGGACTCAAGGTAAAGGTGTTTGTTGTTTCGTTTTCGATTCCAAGCTTTAAAGGTAGGTAAGTCAGGACGACACATAATTAATTCTTGTATCGTATCTGGTTCTAGGTAGTTTCTTGAAAAGCGTATCAACTTTCAAAACAATCAGTTTGGACGATATAAAGAAAACTCTCATCAGCAACCTGAATGCGTATAGACAGAGAATAATACAAAAACAGTCTACTAAATGTAATAATCCTCCTAAGAACAGTGTAAAAAGTTGTGGTAAAAGTCAAGATGATATTAAGGTTTTCTATGGATACGGAAGACCTAAACGGCCAGAAGGAGATAGAAACATTACAAAAAATACCACTAAAAGTAAACATTTCATTCGTCGGTCTTCGTCAGATGTCTTTGGTGTAGAAAATGCTAATAGGATGCGCAAGAATACATATTATTTTTTTAAAAGCAGAAACACCGGGCTATTTCGGACACCAAAAAGAAGAAAGAAAAAACAAGAACCGTTTTCTTGTATTGTACATCAAGCTTATCCTTCAAGTGTACCAAGTTGTAGGTCGGAGTACAAACAAGAAGCTACTGCGGATCATTATAATGTCGTTGGTTTTCCAAGACAGAGCAAAGTGGATATTCTTGAATGCGAGCTGTATGTGCCCAAATATGATCATGGTATAAAACCTCGTGTGGATCGTCATTGTGATAACATAGCAAATATACACAGTGATAGTTTATTAAAAAGCCAGCCATCGTCACCCTCAATTGTATTGGTCCCTGTGGGATGTAGTGGAGATGTTCCCAAGAGAGATTGTGCCTGTTCACCACCAACTAGTACTGTGCGTGTTAATAAAATAGAACAATGCCCGGGTGACGAAAATGATGCAATGAAGTCGTTCTGGCGTTCCAATTATTGTAATTTTAATAATTATTTACGCCCAATAAAAGCTAAATGTATTCTAAAGCACCTACTCATAACTCTTACTGTTATTGCCTGGTCTCCGTGTCTAATAGTTGTGGCGATCTCTTGGCTTTTAGTGTACCCATTAAAACTTCGTCATGTATTAAAAGAGGACAGAGTAATGGAACCAACGTGTGCCCAACCTCGTAAGAAGAAAAATGTATGCACCCGTTTACTAGAGTGGACAGCTCGAACTTCACGAAGGGCTATTTGTATGGTTTATGTTGTGTACAAATCCTCAATCGGCAAAAAAAAATGTGAGAAGCCTTCCTGTGCTAAAGAGCCTCCATGTGCTAAAAAGATTAGTCCCTTTGCTAAGAAGTCGTCCACATGCATGTTGGCAAGTCCTTCCAACTTCAAGAAGCCTTGCAAGTCTGGTGGTGAAAATATAGCCACAATAAATGGAAAGAACGCAGCAACAAGTTCAAAGTGGAAACCAGATCCTACGAGAAGATACGTGTTGTTCTTCGATAAAGATAGAGGTTGGTTAATGAAACCGGTAAAAAATGAAGTTAGTGAAGGAAAGCGGCCTGAAATATGTCAAAAACTTTCTTTTAAAATGCCTGAATCACAATCATATCCTAGTAAGGTAGTGACTTTTTTGGACGATCGAGATCAAACCACATCAAGTAAGCCCATCAATAAATATAACCTTGAATGCGATTGCTTACCAAAGTCATATTCTTCAAAACAAACCAATTATAACTATCCTGAGGATAATCCTCGGGATAAGTATAATTATACTGGCGATATTTATTACTCTGCGGACCAAAATCACCCTACGGAACGAAATTATGCCGTGGATCATAAGTATTCTGCGGATTATGAATATTCTGAGGATCGCAATCCAAAAATGCAAAATTATCCTACATCTCGTAATTATGCTGACGATCGTGATTATCCTGCGGATCGTAAATATGAAGAAGATCCAGATTATCACGCAGATCGCAATTATCCTACGGATCGTAAATATGCGGACGATCAAGATTTTCCTGCAGATAATGACCGTCCTGTGGATAACCATTATCCTGCGCACCGGAAATTCTCCGCAGATCCGCAAAATCATCCTACAGATCAAAGATTCCTCCCGGAATATGGTTATGTACCGAAAAATCGATATTCTAAAGCTTCTCAGCTTGAAGAACGCGAACTTGTTCAACCAGCAGGGCGACCAGCGCATCGGATCGATGGTTATCCTGAACCTGCGTATGATGCACCAGACCATAAACGTTTACATCAAAGAAAACCTAGCCGGTTACACAGAGGCGTGGTCTGTCCACCCTCTCTATGCCGGCGTTGTCCAAAGCGAAAAAAGATTCTAGCACACAAGAAGTTGCAAATTTCTAGAGACTGCCAACTTCGTAGGTCATCCAATATACCAATCAGGCGTAAAATTTGTAAGTGTCACTCGAGACCGCCGGTTAGAACGGAACCGCCGTCATGTAAAATTCATATTCCACCTCGACCACGTTATCGGTCGAAGGCACCTGCACAATACAGTACAGTAGAGTGCAAAAAAGATAATGAAAAAGGTTCACATGGTTTACGTGACTGCTGGAGATCCTTGGGGCAGGCAATAACTTCAGCAGAAACTGCATGGGACGATTTCCTGGGTTGCGATCACATGTATATTAGCACACTGAGAAAACGACCATGTTTCTGGATTTATCGTAAATGTAGCTCCGTATACCCCGCATTTTTAACATGCCACAATGCTTGTTGTCAATGTGGCTACGTCTTGATGATGATGCTATCACTTTCCCTATGGTGTCCGATATTTTTGTCTTGTTATTTGTGTTGTACGCTGTTTTGTGGTTGCTGCGATTAAAAAAACTGAGCTGACAACTTATTTGTTTTATTGTTATTTACGTGACTAGCTTATTTGCTTGTGTAATCGTATTTCTGTAATCGTTTTGTGCTGTGATGGTACGGATCATACAGACTTGCAAAGGTAACAATATAGAGTGTGTGAGAAAGAGAACTCTATCTAAGTAAAGCTCTCTTGTCTCTGGCTATACGTAGATATTACGCTATATCAACATAAGTCATTTAGTGTGCTTTACTTTACAAGAGTAAACAAAAACAGGAATTAGTATTGTCTGGTAGATCGGTGTTAGAGACGCTAACAAGTGAGGGTGCTGGCTGGGTATGAATATGATGTTGAGGTGTAAATTCGCAGTTCGCGAGCCGCTTCCGCAACCAGAATTATTTTCATTTACATCTGACTAGCTAGCTACAATGATGGAATGGACTAGACGGATTGACTGGACGCCAGTATGATGATGTAACCGTTGCCTACAGTGTTGGGCAAAATGTAATCTAACTACTGATTACTAACTACGATTACAATTTGTAGTTAGTAATCGTGATTACTAACTACATGAAGTAATCGAAAAAAGTAGTGAGACATTTCGATTACTAACTACAATCAGTAATCGTAATCACGATTACGTGATTACAGATTGGACTGATGGACTGGACTGATGGATTGGACTGATGGCGTGAACTGGTGGACTGGATTGATGGACTGGACTGATGGATTCGACTGATGGATTGGACTGATGGACTGGAATGTTTGGGTGGACTGATGGACTAGACTGATAGATTGGACTGATGGACTGGGCTGATGGGCTGGACTGATGTATTGGACTAATGTATTGGACTGATGGACTGGACTGATGCCAGATTGATGGATTGGACTGATGGACTGGACTGATGGATTGGACTGATGGACTAGACTGATGGATTGAACTGTTGGACTGGACTGATGGCTTGGACTGATAGATTAAGTTTACAAAAGAACGAAAAATCCCTCATTAAGCTTTATAAAAAAAATGGTTAAAAATAACTTAAAACCTAGTGTTACCCCCTCTTGCCCTAATGACGGCTTCCATGCTCTCTCTCATGGACCTAACCAATTTGAGGAGCTCTTCTTGGGGGATACCGGCCCATTCTTCAAGAACGGCCTCCTCAAGCTCCTGTAGAGTCGTGGGGGCGGGATCACGAGCCCGAACCTTGCGTTTCAGGTGGTCCCAGAGGTGCTCTATCGGGTTCAGGTCTGGACTTCTCGCCGGCCACTGCATGACAGAGATCCCGACGTCTCGAAGATAGTCACGCACAATAACTGCGGTGTGAGCGCGAGCATTATCGTGCATTAATGTGAACCCTTCGCCGATAAAACCGGCAAAGGGGACCACATGCTCTTCCAGGAGCTCTGTGACGTACCGGTGAGCAGTCAGCGACCCTTGCCCACGAGCAACCCCGGTCCGGGAGACGCAAACAACGTCGGTTTTCCCGTCGGCCGACATGCCGCCCCAGAACATACAGGAACCGCCCCCGTTCCGTTCTCCACCGTTCTCCACGTCTTCTGTAGTCTCTTCTGCGTCTGTCGTTGCAGTTTTTCTTTTATGCGGATGATGAACAGGCAAAGGAATAAAACCATACCACATAATTTAAGTTATTATCTTATTTCTCATTAACAACCGGCTTAGGCCGCGGCCCCATCTCTACGGCGCGGCGCCGTACGCCGCGCCGTAGATTTCCACGGCGAAAAAACGTGCCGTAGCGCGGCGCGGCACCGTAGAATTTCACGGCGAAAAACCGTAGCGCGGCGCGGTACCGTGGAATGCTACGGCGCGGCGCCGGACTGGGATGCGCACGGTGTGGTTTGGAGCTCGGTGCCTGCCGTCCACCACATTGCGTCTACCTAACTAGCTAGATAATTATGATAGATTAAAAAAGGGAGAGAAGTTTTAAACACAAATATAACAAAAATAATATAAAATAAAAAATATATACTTGTTAATAAAACAAAAAAATCGATGAACTACCAGGATTCGAACCTGGGACTTTACGATCTGAACCCGCCTGTTTTACTAACCGAGCTATGAGATGGGGCCGCGGCCTTAGATTTTAAACAACCCCCTTATTCTCACACCTATTACTAGTAGTTAGGGTGGGAATGGGATGAATTAATTTTATAGACTTTGTGCTAAATTAAGATCTTTTTCGCACTGTAGTTTTTTTTTCTTGACAGCGAAGTTTCAGCTGGCTGTGTGATGGATGTGAATGTGTTAGTTTTTCTTTTTTTTGGTATCTGCACGACTAGTGCATTGCATTTGCCACAGACGAGTGTAAAAGGTAAGGAAACAAGGAAAAAAGGAACATGGGAGCAGGTTAGTTTGTTGACAAACAAATTGGCAGTTGAAAATACAACTATTTCTAAATTATTAAAACTTTCTTACAATTTTATATTATTACTTACAATAAATATAGATAGAATATAATAAATATCTGTATAATTCATAATAATAACGTTACAATAGAGGTGGGAAGAGGAATACGTTGAGATTGGGATTCAAGAGAGGAAAGCAAAGAGGTATGATCTATTAAAGGGCACGAACAGAAGATGTGGTTCAGATCACCTTGTCAGTAGGGTCTATAGTTTCAGAGGCGGCTACGGAACCCTTAAAAACACAAACTGACAGTCATTCATTATGTCACCTTGACAGCTGCTGTCTGTTGGGCTGTCTGTGCGTGCTGTTTGTATTTTATTCTAGAGTTTACGGAAATTAATAATTGCCGATATCTAGTCTTCAAAACTAGTTAACTGTTTGAATATTTACACTTCCAATTGCGACGACACGGCCTCTTAGCCATGCAGCCGGAAGAAAAGCGCACCAAGCCGCCAACAGATTTAGCATCTCTGGAACCTGGAATGAGAGTTAAACAGCTTGCAAACTACGGCACCATGGTCGAAGTGGATTTTAATGTCCCTCCTCGAAGGTATTTCGTCACTTAGACCCTATATAATTGTAGTATTAAATGTGTAGACTATCCTTGGACGATCTCAAAGAGTTGTCCTGCAATGACTCATAGAAATTTACATTAATTTAGCCTATTACTGCAGTTGATAAAACATTAACCAGCAAAAAAGCAATTTTGAAACAGGTTGTTGAATTAAGTTCTATTTTTTAGGTATTATCGTTCAGGATTAGAGATGGTGAGAATGGCAAATGTGTACCTAGCAGAAGGCAGTCTTGAGAATGCTTACATATTGTACATGAAGTTTATGACTCTCTTCCTGGAGAAGATCCGGAAACACCCAGAGTATGCAATGGTGCCTGCACAAGTGAAGTCAGTTAATCAAGCCAAGCTTAAAGAAGTCATGCCAAAAGCTGAAAAACTTAAGCAAAAACTGCTAGAACAGTATGCAAAGGAACATGTAGCTTATCAGGAGAATGAGGCAAGTATCTTATGCTTACAAATTGAAGAAATGTTTGGTGAAATGTTGAGACATTTAAAAATATGAAACCTGACATATATATACCTGAATTAATTGCCTTAATAAATATTAAACACTCAGGGATCAATAGGCCCCCAGCGGTCACGTAAACAAAATGTTAATAAGCACATCCCTGAGTGTATTTCTTAGTTATTTATTTGAAGTATCAGGGCCTTATAGTAACCATGTGTAAATTGTAAAATTTGGCCTCAGGAGAAAAGACGTAAGATGGAGGAAGAAAGGAAAAAGCAAGAGCTTGAAGATGCCAAGCTGGCAGAGCGTCTGCAAGCTGATGAAAATAGACGGGAGGCACACCATCCCACGCCTCACCTCATGCATGCGGTATGGTCATGATAATAAATGTAGGATTACTTGGATTTTGATTCAAATTTCAAGGGTTTCCTTTCAATTGTCATATGCTAGCCTCTATGTTTTATAGCTTAAAATTTGTTTTGTAGTTTTTAAAAATTGACATTTATAAAGTAATTATATTTTTGATTATTATTTTGATATATTTTGATTAGTGTTTTGCCACTATACATACTTATGAGATTTAATGTGAGACCAATGTTGCAACATTGATGAGGCGACGCAGCCTGCATGAATGAAACCACTTGCAAAATTGAATAGGCTTGCCAATGTGTTGGTGGCCAGTGATTGTTGTACCTTGGTTTTGGAAAAAACCTTTTTAGCGGTATAACCAAACACATAACTGCGTTTGAGTAATTAGTTAGACACATTCCCATCCCGGTCTCAGGAGGATTGGGCAGTGTCTCCGTCGGCGCCGCCGGTGGACGGTGTGATGTACCCAGACGACTTCGCCGCCGAGCCGCCGCGCGCGCCGCTCATACCGCCCTCCAAGCCACAGAGGTAATTAATACTATTCACCTGGGCTAACAATAATATGCTATCAAAATCGTTATGACGTCTACTGTTTGTTTAAATGTCTTTATATTATCTCCAGCGGTAACGACATCGACACAGCGCTGCCGCCGCTTTCAGCGCGTTTGGGGCTCCGCACCGTGATGGTGCCGAGCGCTTTGCTGCAGCGCTTTCTACAGCTCGCAGCGGCCAACACCGCGCGCAACGCCGAGACTTGTGGAATACTCGCTGGTGTGCTGGTCAGTGCCGATATTAATCACTTCCTCTATAGTTTTTACATTAGCTATTGAGCCAGTGAGCGTTCCACTTGACATGGCGATCGCAACCGCGCTCGAGATCAAGTGGAACGTGTAAACGAGTGTTCGTGAGCGCGGTGGTTGCGATCGTCTAGTGGTACGCACTCTATAGAAACTATGAAATATGGAGGTATACTACGCAGACATATGAAACAAAAAGGTATTTTACTCTCAGCAGCCGTGTGATGTACTTTAATGAATTAAACAAATTTTTTCTTGTTCACATTCCAGGAGCGCGATCAACTAAAGATCACGCACGTGGTGGTACCTAAGCAGACGGGCACGGCGGACTCGTGCGTCACCAACAACGAGGAGGAGATCTTCCACTACCAGGACCAGCACAACCTCATCACGCTCGGCTGGATTCATGTGAGCATTGTTTGTTTACTAGCTAGTGTGAAATACAGAGATCCATCCCCCATTTTTACAGGCCGAAAAGGATGGTTTCTTTGTGTATGACATTTATTTGCTGAAAGTTGATTAATAGTGCCTGTAGATAAATAGGCCTACCTATCTGAAATAATAACATTCAAAATTGACAGTGCTCGATTTATAGAAGAATGCATGTATCATTGATATGAAGATCCTTATCGGATAGCATTCTTAATATCTTAGTTTTGGATTTTATTGAGTTTATGTTATCATGAAATAAAGGTGACCCCTTTTTACAGCATGTTGTATAAACAACCAGTGTGTCATATAAAATATGGTTTCACAAACAGAAAACTTTACAATGATGTCTTTAAAAAACTAAATTCATAGTTTTTAAACAGCTGCATTAAGTTTCAAATTATCTGTAATAATTAATTGACATATTCATTCACCTACTTTAAATAAAACGGCACCCTGATTCTTGTTTACTTACTCACTATTTTTGCGCAGACGCACCCAACGCAGACGGCGTTCCTGTCATCCGTGGACCTGCACACGCAGTGCTCGTACCAGCTGATGATGCCCGAAGCGATCGCTATAGTCTGCGCGCCTAAGTATAACGAGTGAGTATGATTTGTGAATGGCATAATTGGTTTTAAAAAAGTGAAAGGTTGACTAATTGCTTCCCCGTTTTTTGTTTCTATTTTCACACACACATACAATATAATAATTATTATTTTGTAATATAAATATAAGGAAACTTAATTGTTTTTAATGTTACTAACTGTATGTTTCCAAAATAATACCAAAATACTCGTAAAATAAATAAAATGTTTTGTCTCAATTATTGAAGCATTTTGCTTGTCTTTCACACGCCGCTTCATTTTGACAACTACGATCGCAGTGGTCGCGACGCGACTTTCGCTCACGTTAAGCTCACGACAACCCATTTCAAATGGAAAGTAAAGTGAGCGTTATTAAAATAAGTGGAATTTTCAAAGCAACCATAATCTATTGAAGCATATTTTCAGGACAGGCTACTTCGCGCTGACGCCAGACTACGGCATGGAGTTCATAGCGGCCTGTCGCCAGTCGGGCTTCCATCCGCACCCCAACGACCCGCCGCTCTTCTATGTAAGCGTTTCAACTTTTATTTATAAAAAAAAACAGCAATCTATAAATCTTATCTTTGGTCCATTGGGGTTTTATAAAAGCAAACATTAACTAATGTCATTTAGTCAGCGCCTTCTAGTGGTAGATAAGTAAAATGTGTTCATTTATTACAACACAACAAAACATTGTAATTGCGAACATTATTGCAACATCGATTTGATAAACTTTCTCAGATGAAAAACAAAATTTAAAGTGGCCGGTAATGAAGAACGTGAGATGATAGAGCTGTCGCTCATTCGTGTCGTTATGTGACGCTCTTATAAAGGATTTGTTAATCAATGTTCTTTACTCTTATTTCAGGATGTAAAACACATTCGGCTAGAGAGCACAGCGCCAGTGGAAATGGTGGACCTTAGGAGATGAACGTACTTCTCAACGCCACATCACGCCGGTAACACGCATTTATATAGTTAGCTAGATAACTATAACTGTATATTATATTACACCACGTTACGCTCCTCGAGCTTGTAGATATTATAGAGCAATTTATTTATTTATTTTATTGGTTAAATCTATATTTAGTTTACTTACTTACTTACTTTACTTAGACTATTCTAAGTTGGCCGATTGGGATCACGCTAATAAATTAAACTTTTAGTTCAGATAAAAATTGAATCGTAACACCTACGTTTTGCGTAGATTTGCATAAAAAATCTGGATATTATTACATTAATACTAAAACACTCGTTTGACCGCTGTTTATCATTAAAATAACACAGTATTGTTTACATACTCTAGATAGTGTCTTATATCACTAAAAGTATTACTTATGGTTATTTGTGCCTATTTTAGGGTGTGTACACATGATTGGGGCAGTGATTAATAAAATAAGTCAGCCTTGATTTATGGCTTGAAACATTATAATAAACATGTTTGTTTGCATTTGTTTTGATTAAAATAACTCTTTTTTAATTCGCGTTCTACTGTATGGGTACAAAAACCAACGTTCACTACGCTTAAATCGTGTGTTGTTATGTGTTTCACCCTTATTCGTATTTACGCCAGTAAAAAGTATTAGGCGTTACGCGTGTGATAAAATGTATATAATGAAGACTGAACCTAAACTATATCGTATATGAGGTTAAAAGTTGGACTGTGTACAAAGTTCATTGATGGGGTTCGTGTATTACGTTTTTGTTTTCTCTTCTGAGCTAACATTCGAATGACATTGTGATATGACGTGTTTTATTAAATTATTATTTACGGTGACCTATACTCTGATTTTTAATTAGATAGACCAGAATGACGGCTTCAATCGAACTTTTTATTTTTTAATGTTGCTAGCGTAGTACCCATAGTGCTGTAACAATTCAATTGTACGCGATTAATTGAACTTGTGATATGAATTTTCATTAATGTGATTTTACCTATTAGGATAAATTATACAAGTTAAACGTTACATAAAGCTACAAATAAACGTAATACATAAAACAGTTTTTGTAAGGAGTAGATAAATCTAGGTTTCTCTTGCAATATAAATATTTTTGTATGATCTTACCAATTTTGACTTTTTAATACGTTTTATAAATTAATTCATGAAAATAAAAATGATTTTTGTAGGATTCCTGATTTTTATAAACAGTTTTTTTTTGAATATTTTAAAATCGATTATAAACATCAATTGAATTAATTTGAAACTTTCGATTATAAAGGACCAACACTATTTTTAAATTACGAAAAAGTGGCCACCCACCAAATGTCATTTTGGTATATCTAATTAAAAATCAGAGTATATACCCACTCTCATTATGTGAAGCTTATTTTGTTAGGTACCTGTCTGTTATTATTATCACCTCATAAAGAAAATATATGTTCACCTTTCTGGTTTATTATATTACATGCAAGAAATGTTTTAAACAAGTTTAAATGAGACTACAGGCAGACCGCTTCCTTGAGATCTTGCCGGCGGGGCGCGGGGGAAGCGGGAGCGGGGAGCGTAAGGAGTGCGGGCGGCGGGGATACAACCATGAACTGAAGAATCAATGAAGCGGTTTACCTATAATTCTTATCGTTAAATTGATGTTAAAGAGTGTTTTGTCATTCACTTTAAGTGTGGACGTTACTGTTTTTGTTTTTCTCCTTCTTTCTTACTTGTCACGTGCTTTTGCATTCACGAACTAATAGAATTAGTCAATTTAGTCTTCATTAATTCAGGGTTTAGTGCCATTTGTAAACGAATGGGTATTGATATAGAAGAGACTTTGCTTATTGCATTTGTGATCAAATAAATACATAGTATAAAAGTATATGTATAAAGCTGGGTCTTCACTACACGGATCTTGAGTGTATACAAATGACCACAGTGTATATTATTATTTTATTTTTTATGATATCAGAAAATTTAAGTAACCACCATAATTTTGTCTCGAAACTACAATCAGTTAAATACCATATATTTTTTGTCTGTGCTTCTTAGAGATGCATTCTTTTGCATTCTTGATAGTGAGCACCCAGCTTTAATGAATTGATAAATAATCAACAATAATTGTTCCAAACAGCAGTGTCTATGTGTAGTTATTATAAGAACAGAGTCTTATGTGTGATTCATTAATAATACGGACCAATGAGAATAAAACTATGAAATCGAATAACGTATTTTTATTTATTGCGTAATTTACAATATTGCTGGTATATGCATCGTTCTAAAGATATCATAATTTACACAAAATATAGCTTACGTACAAACAGTGGAATTAACTATGAGTGCATTCTAAATAGTCAATAGCTACGCTGAAATAAATACAATTACTTAGATCACTTCGTCTCTAAAGTTAAAACAAGGCATTTAGGGCTGATTTCTTAATAGCTAGATAAAATACTAAGATGAATGGAAAACGTCATAAACTGTTTGCGGATACTTAATAAAATAACTTTATAACTTGGTTGCTTTATATTTACTCAGGATGTTTTTTTTCTTACTACACTTTGGAAAAAACAGCCTATAACAAGCTATATCTATCGAAAAATCTAACTAATAAGCAATTTTACATCCTACTGTTTCAATAAGGCACTCGGTGCTTAGATATAATGTCACCATTATCCTAATAATATAATAAAGTTTATTATACCGCGCATATTATTTACGATTTATGACATTCATTATTTTTAATTACTACGTTGTGATTACATTAGTGGTGATATCAATGTAACTAAAAATGGGTCTACTAGCTACGACAAAACTACTTATATGAGTTACTAAAAATAGTAATCATAATTTTGTAAAATAGAAGTTTTCATAAGGTGTTTGGGTTGGTGCATGTCATAGCTTTTGGTTTGAACGATTATTAAAAGATGAAATAACCATCTAAACCATCGAACGATTATTTCAAATTGATAATACTTTTCCAAGATGCTCATGTAATTATTAAATAATATTGACTTGGCAGTGAAAGTTGAGTGATTTTATCCATTACATTCAAACCACATTGGTTGGTTGGTAGCTAAATAGTGAGCTGGGTGCTAGGCCACGTGCAGTTCGCGTTTGGAAAAAAATACAATATCTCGATACGGTCACGATTTCTATGCATTTCGATATCTATCATGCAGCAATTTTTGTACGTATGAACATAAGTATTACTTGATTTTTTCGTTTAAATTATCAAACTCAATCGAACTGCCACACTTAAAAAGTTCGATTGATGAAAGAATCAAGGCCCTGGAAATGTTTACGGTTTGGAAGAAATGTATTAAAAAATCTTATTATTTCATTCATGAAAAACCGATTAACAATGTCTGGATTACATAAAATTACAGAGAAAACAACATAACCATTTTTTCTGCTGCTTGCTTGCTTGTTTAGGCTACGCGCTTGTCAAACCGATTAACACTTAATACCATTATAAAGTGCTCATATCTACTTTTAGTGTATCGACATGCGTCAGCTTTAAATCTTATGTTAATAGCAAATAGAACACACATTTTATTTTTATTTTATATCCATTCAAGGCACCATTTCGGACATCGCGCATACATCTACTTCTAGAGAACATACCAATTTGATTGCATAATTAATTAACATTAATTACCTACCTACATTATTAAAACATGTCAAAATATAACAAGTAATTGAAAAAACATTCATTAAAAGTGTCTAATTTATGGCACAATAAATAATGCTGCTCACTGCTACGTATTACAAAACGCTTTTTAAATAAACATCCAATAGAATAGTTAGAACATATTCATTACACTAGTAACACATGCTTTAACTTAGTTTTTATAAATTAACTATTGAAAATAGTCCTAAAAATCTACTACAGAACAATGCTACAGAATAAATAAATTGGAACAACAAGTAACAGATATTATCTATGTAATGATATGCTATACAACAGCCAAAAACATATAAATTATCTAAGTTTAACTTATTATAATTTGATAAATGACTTAGGTTTTCAAAACCAGGTTTTAACAGTACAACATCGAATAAGTCACTTTCTTTAATGAGAAGATTGTAATGAACACACCGAAAACAACGAAATTTTCTGTTTTGAGCCTATTTCTTTGAAAACGAACGCTGAACTCTGAAAACTTTATCTGAACACTATCATGCTCCAGAAACACCCAGCTCACTTAGGATTTGGTTTCTAAAACCATAAAAAAACTCGGCTTGGTTATTCATTTTAAAATATCATTAAGTTCAGTGTGTTTACCCATCATAAAATTAGCATTATTTCAATAAGAGTAAATTTTGAACGAAAATAGTTCCTATTACTACCGTCATAAAGTCAAAAGCCCCGCTGCTGGAAGCAGAGGAGCTGGTTCGCTTCTTGGCTGTTGCCATGGGCTCAATGTGGATGGTTTTGTTCATCATCCAATAGAACACGTCGGTCAGACCCTGATCCTTCAGTTCGGGGCCTACTATCTTGCGGATGCGATCGTTGTATGCGTTCAGCCAATGTATCTGTGAAAAAAAGTGAGGTAAAGGACAACTCATATCTCATAAGGTACCGTTTTTTATCAGTGCAGTGTTTTATCAACTCCCAATTTTACCGATTCGTTAACGCTCTTCATTTTCGACGTTAAACGCTCGATGTTCGCAAAAGCGTACGAGTGTAAGAACGTCACATACATTTGTTTTTTAGCTTCTTAGCCCACTGCTTGGCACAGGCCTTTCCCAAACTTCTCCACCAATCTCTGTCCGCAGTTATATTTATGAAAAATCTACATTACGTAACGTTTTATTAGTTGGAAAGTGTGCGTTATGCTGATGTTCATCATATATATATCGTGGTTGTTCCGTCTTCCCGCTGTAACTTATTTAGAAGTCTTACCTCGTAATCTGTCAGCATATTCCGTTCTATGAGTTTTGGCTCATACGGAATCAGCGTCGCTTCCCTAAATCCGATGTACATGCTGGTCTTTGAGATAACTTCTAGGACATTTCCAAGACGCACACCGAACTTCGTGTCGTACCATCCTTGTTCTAGAATAAGACAAATCATGATAAAGCCTTAGAAAAATTTGTTCTTTATTTTATTGAAATAGGTTATAAGCCATTTTAGATAAATGAAATTGCTTTTGTATTAAGGCTTACCACTGGTGACATAGTATCCTTCTCTAAATGTGTACAAATTGACATCTTGTCTGTAGTCTATGACCACGGGATCTGAAATAATAATGAAACAAGTATCCATTAAAGTATATATCTTCAGAAAAACGAGATTACTTATGTTATCCAAACATCCGCAGTCAATTACTAGCTTCTTCAGAATAAACTCGCTCCGTTGCCTACAATTTCTTTGTAATGCTTGACTAATATGCGTCTTGCCTAAGTCTAATCAAGATTCAATCATAAAAAAGCCAAAGATGTTATTATCTAACCGTCCCTGTACATGTCATTCTGTAAGATGCACTAGCTAGTCTAATCAACTAGAAAATAATCAAATTTATTTCCAACCTTCCCTCCGGTTAAGAGCGGCACCAACACCGTGCCCTGTGGGATGCACGTAATCCTGCTTGGCTGCCCAAAGAGGCGCTCTAGCTACCGGGTCGGCATGTGCCGCAGGGAGCGATGACGGGGCCTGCAGTGTTGCCAACGCTGCTGCTGCCCGGAGCACGATTGTGTAGCCTCGACGCATTTCTTTAGTTGGAACACCGTAGTGGACAGTTCTTGTCACTACTGTTGTGCCTTCTGTAAGATTGTCATTCTATCAGAATCATAATAGTAAGAGAAGTAAGGTTCTAATTTACGCAATTGGCCGCTAGTGGAACGCCACACGCCACTGTTTATTGATATTGGCATTATAACTCAAATTCCCACAGATTCACAGACCTTGCAATCAGGCTTTCAGTGGATCACGAATGCGAGTTATAAATTATCATCGTTTACTCGTTGGTTATGTATTTATCAGATGGAAATTGTCATCCAACATTTTTGACTATTTCGAAGTTGATTCATACTATTTTTATACGGACAGTGTCATCTTGTTTAAAGTTTTACGTGTATCATTATTTTCGTCTATAAACTAGGTAGAACATCTCACCATCATACTGTCCTCCTGACCGTATAATAAGTGTAGAGTTAGTAAAAACCCGCCGGTTGGACTGCGGCGTCGCGCGGTAGTCAGGGTCAGAGCCGCTTGGCCCGAACGCGACCCTGGTCTTCATGGCCCTGCCGACATACCCCGCCTGCGTCTCTCTGGTCATGTCCACTATCTGAGCTACGGACACTTCGCTCATTGTTGCCTTGGTCTGTAAGAAAATAATGATTCATGCGCATGATCTAGCTAGCTAGGAGGATTAGGTATTGAAAGGTGTTTTTGCAATTCTTTTTAGGTGGTATCAATTCCACCGCATTCTGTTGTCATAGTCTCTAACTAGCTCTAAAGGGGGTAATATAAATAGCTCATATTTTTATGGGAATAAAGTTCTTTCATACGTGTTTCTATACGTTTGTAAATCAGTTTTCCGTAATTGGTTATTGAAAAGGTTTGGAACCACTCTGCTAAAGTGTTAAAGGTTACGAAGAATTCTAAGCCTGAAGTGTCCTCACCTGTTTCTCCAGATAGTTGAGCAGCGTGCACATTGCCACGGCATCCCTCAAGTGCGCTTTCCTCATGCCGTTAGCTTCGGCCTCGTTTTTCTGTGCCTTCAAGTAAATGATCGGCGAGATCATGAACAGTCGTTTGTTTTGTGGCACGCTCTGGGCTATGGCGGCCGAGGCGCCTCGCTGGAACGTGCCTGATGCCGGAATCAAGATCTTTGCTTCGGTCGCTCGTCGTAGGTCCGCGTAGATGTTTACGTAGTCGTTCACCCTTCGAAAAAATTGTTACAACATTGTGTTATTGAAATTCTTAGTTGCCCTTGCACAAAGTTATGTGTTCGTATAGTTGTTACGTTACATTAAATTCATATGAGAGTAAAAAAGCGCTTCTATGAAACATATAAGCCTCGGTGCATAGGATTACGTCACGAAGTAGATAAAAAGTACAATGTGCTTTCCTCGACTAACATACCTTATCACATTACGTACCTATGTATGTGGTCGATGAGTATGAATGACGTACAATAAATAAGGAATAACATAACCTGCGTGTTATCAACTGAGTCGTCTCCGTGTGATATCGCTTAAGTACTTGCCGCTAAAAGGGCGCGTTACATATATTATTCCTACCTCTGTTGACATTAGGGCCTCACGACGCGCAGTTGCTAACGCACCGACTCTATAGTAACATTTCTTATACCTATGCTTATACCAATAAGTTTTTTAATTATTTACCTCGTACAGTTATTAGTGAAGCAGTTATAAACAGCCAGCGCCTCCCGAACCGGCATGGACAGTTTTCCTGGCGGTGCGTACACACGCACTTCTCTGGCGCTGATCACGACGAAGGCCTTCAACAGAGGGGCGTAGGGTAGGTCGCGTCCTCGGATGTTGAGCAGCCAGGCCACCTCGTCTAAAGCCGTCACCACCATCGCGTCTGCCGCCATTGTTTGCAGCTCCTCTCTCACGGCTGCTACTTTGTCACGCCAGCTCATACCTGATGTTTAATATAAGAAGAAACAAATGTTTAGAAATAGGTTATTTTCCTGATTCACTAAAAAGAGCGAAAGTCATTCCAATTTATAAATCGGGTAGTAGAATTGATGCTAGCAATTACAGACCGATATCTGTATTGCCAATCATGTCTAAAATATTTGAAAAAGTAATCTATAACCGATTAGAACACTATCTAAATTCCATAGACTTTCTCTTTGATAAACAGTATGGGTTTCGCCCTAAGTCTAATACTCTTTCAGCGTGCATAGATTTAACAACTAATATAAAGCTCAAGATTGATCAGAAACAAATTGCTTTAGGGGTCTTTATTGACCTCAAAAAAGCTTTCGATACGATAAGCCACGAACTGCTTTTACACAAACTACATTTGGCGGGTTTTCGAGATGTCGCGCTTAAAATGCTCAAATCATATCTCAGTAATAGACAACAGATTGTGAGAATCGGCAGTGTTGAAAGTCCTCCCAAAATGATTACTTATGGTGTTCCACAAGGATCTATATTAGGACCCTTACTATTCCTAATATACATAAACAGCATTAGTGAACTCGGTTTAAAGGGTGATATTTCATTGTATGCTGATGACACGTGCTTGTTTTATTTTGGAAAGGATATTGTTCGTGTAGCTAGAGACGCACAAGATGATCTTAATTCTTTGTCAGAATGGTTCAAGTCTAATTTGTTAACAGTAAACATATTAAAAACGAATTATATGATTTTTAGTGCCAAAAATAAAGTGATACCGGATTATGAACCTTTAACGATAGAAAATAAACCTCTGACTCGAGTAAAAACTGAAAAATATCTAGGACTAACTCTCGATTGCCGTTTATCATGGAAACCGCACATTGAGAAAACTTGTGCCAAATTGTCTACTCTCATGTCTGTTCTTCGGGGTAACATCCGATGCTTCCCAAAGACAGTAAGATACATGATATACAATGCTTTAGTGAAACCTCACCTTGACTACATGATCGAGATATACGGTAGCGCTGCTAAAACTAACATTAAGAAGCTGCAAATAGCTCAAAACAAAATTGTTAAACTATTGTTTCACTTTGACTACCTAACCCCAACATCAGAAGTCTATAAGAAAGCACGACTAATGTCGCTCTCGCAAATATTCAAATATAACACTTGCATATTGATACGTAAAATTTTCACGAAAGCCATTCTCACTAAAATTTCTTTCAAAACCAAATCACAGATCCAAAAACGTTCTTTGAGAAGACCTAACGACATACAACTTATATCGCCCCGAACAAATTATGGCAAAAAAAACATAATGTTCGAAGGGGTTCAATTATTTAATAAATTGCCCGAGAATATAAAAAACACAAAATCATCCCATTCATTTAAAACTAAATTAAAATGTTACTTTTTGGACCACTACTCGGAGTTTATATGATTTTATACAAATTGGTAAACGATACGTAATTGGACCCGACTAGCTGACATGGGAGTCGATTTTGTTTGTGCTCTTGTGGGTAATCTGAGAAAAAAAAAAAATTGATAACTTGGTTGTTCATACTTTAAAATAAGTAACATTGATCCGTTCTTAGTCTTAAGTTTATATTGTATTTCTCTTGTAAGTGAATGTAATTTCTTTTAGAGAAATAAATGTCTAAAACCGTAAGAACCCTGAATAAACTTTAACGAGAAATAGAAGTAAAGAGAAAAGGTAAGAAACAAATCGATTCAAGTGTCTTTTATTATTGCATTGACGGCATGTCGCCCTTAGTTATTTAAGGTACCTACTGCGAATCTGTAAATGATGGTTCCCAAAAAGCACTGGCATCTCAGTTTCATCATCAAGCACTTACAAAACCTATTACTTGGGGTACTCTTCTTACTAGTTCCTATATACCAGAGATCAAAGATAACCTAAAAGCCTTCTGTTTACAACATTTTAACCCAAAATTTTTACTCAATAATGTGTTGAATGAGTGAGTCAGTGATGTGATGATGTGTCAAATTTGCCGGCAATTAAATTTTGCTTCAACCTACGGCACGGCAAGTTACCGCTACGTCTCAACATCACTTACCATACCTAAGTATTAGCCGTAGTAACTATGTTTTTGTATGAAGATTGGCAGTAGTTATTTGATGTTGGTTACAGTTAAATTAAGTACCGAAGGTGCTGCCTAGTTGTATAGATATAAAAACGTCAATAGTTAAATAGTTCATGGCATCGCATTTTTTTCACTTACCCGTATACTCCATATGGTGCAAGTTAGCAACAATCTTGGAGAAGTCGGGCCTGCGTCTCGCAGGGTCTGGCTCCTCGTTCCAGAGCTGGTCCAATAACGTGGGTACGTGCATCATCTGCAGGCCCACCTGCTGCAGCTTCGTGGATAACGTCTGCCATTCGTTGAAGGATGTCAGGCGCGCGTCACCGCCCACTCGACCACGGCGGTTTAGGCGTTCCTACAAAAATATATATGAGTGAGCTACCAATTTAAAAAAAGACATAAAGTAAAGAGCCTATTTTCCATCGGCTTTTACTATTTTAAACGAGAAGACCGTAAGCTTGAGAGTGACGCTACAGATATATTCTAAGACCTTTCATTCTAAGTAGAACAACGATATACGAGACGAGTAGCTATGAAATATACGATTGGTTTTGAAAAAAATTGGTACATCGTAGTTTTCAAAAGTAGATAGGAGCGCGAATGGAGGATTTCGTCGTGTACTGGGCAGAGGTAGCCAGGAAGAAATCGCGTTGTGTGCTGTATCTATTTATAGCACCAACCATCAAATGTTTGCTGATAAGTATGGCCAATATTAAGCTTTATTTATCGTCAACAATGATACATAGAGGCAGTGAGTTGTTAGTTGTTACTACTATGTAAATAAAAGCTATGCCAAGCAAAAAATGTGTCGCAATCGCAAACATAGACTTATATGTGGTCGCAAATACGACGACATGATGGTGACGTTATCTTTGAAAATTTGAATTTCGAATTATGATTTTTACTACGAGTGGATCAATTCATGGAGCACAAATTTTTCTCATGATGTCAGTTCCATACGCTAGTAATAGTAGTTCAATGCATGCATAGAGGTAAGGTTTAAGACGTACAGCAATCCACTCCTCAATAGACTGCTGGTTGGGATCGTCAGCGTCAAAGACCTGCCAGGCGCAGGTGAGCGTGCTGATGGCCCTGGAGACGTCGCCACTCGGCACCCAGATGGCAGCACCTCCGTCAGCTAGAACTGCCGCCGTCCCCACCCCTTCCCAACCACTTATGTACTCCAAGCGACGCTCTTCAGCTGATGGTTCCTCGCTCTGTGGTAATTAAGTGTTAGAATTAAAATTCATGGACAGAACTAGAGCGCAGCGAGTTCATTACGCCACTGGCTAATTAGATTTTTTCGTTTGCCTGGAATTTTTTCTCTACTTAGAGTTAATATTTCTTAACTCTTTATTGCACATCACATAGATTCATTACAAATTCGATTAAAGCAAATGTACAATGAGATATGGGTCTAAGACTCGCAAGATTGACATTTCTCAGAACCACTAAAGCTACATAATGTAATATCACAAAAATTACATGCAAAGCCTATAGAATACACGAATACTTACCTTGCTTATTTAAGAAAATATTTATAATCATATGACATTATCGATGAGAAGTCGGATTAAAGTTTCTTACCAAATGCTCATCGCTGAAGAACACCAGAAAAGCATCAAAGAACGCGTTCATCTGCGTAAAACTCGCATTCCTCATTGCCACCCTCAGTCTTGCCAGCGGGCTGGTGGTGCTTGTTGAGTCGGGGCAGACTGGCGGCGGCAGTGACGGCAGCTCCTCCGCCGTCACCGACGTCACAGGCCGCGTCGCCATCACCGTCGGCAACGGCATCGGCGACGTCGTGGTGGTCGGCACCATACGCGCTCCGTGGCATACTGCGGAAAGAAAAATAAGTATTGTGCGGGTAGGCTAGATACTCACGTGCTGCGAGTCTGTTAGGCTGTAAATTTTAAGGTTTAGCTCAATATTGAAACTTTTATATGACCCGCTATGTCCTAGGAAACTGCTTTTGGATTATAAATAATATACAAAACATTCATATTTGTATTTTGTGTGAAAAATATTGTATCTGCAACTTTCCGGCCTCCTATTTTTTTCCTATTTTGTAGCGAAAATTGATAGTAAACATGACCCCACCCAACATAATAATTCAGTTAGAAACTCAATTTACTTGAAAACTGTGCTGCTAGAAAAGTATGTAGGTAAGCATGAATCATTTACTTTTCATCTCTCCTGTTCGGAAAATAGCATTTTCCTGTGTAGATAGCCGGGTGGAAAATAGCTTATCCATCCCTAGGGTGGAAAGTAATTTAGTTTTAATTGGCATGGTATAGAGTCAAGGCATGCAGTCGAAGCTTGGATCAAAGATAATTGAGTCACATCATATTATAAAAATAATAAACATTTTTGCTTAGCTATACATTGAAAAATATGTTTATTATGATCGTTGATATAAAAAAAATATTCAATTAATTCAATCTATAATTAAAATATATATTTAATAATCTGTTATTAAAATATTCGGCTTCCCGCCATAATACCAAGATGACACTTTTTTTTACATTGTCAGTGTCATTTTTTCTTTTTGAACTCTATGCCTACTTTTTTAAATTTTGACAATTATTATCTGTGGGGAAAATTCGATCGATATTTTTTACAAGGATTTTAATTATTTCGTATGGTCTGCTTTTTCGTACTGTTTTCATGTATTCGTGTCGTTATTCCTTCTAATCATGTTAGATGTTTGGAGAACTGTAAATTAACTGTCTTTTTGTGCAAAAACCTGAGTTTTCCTTTCTCGCTGTACTACATAATACCTCACCATGACATCTACAACCACTATTGTAAATTTAATGTTTTTCCTCACAGTCGAAATGAAAAATAGTATGTTTAACTCGGGTGAAAGCACCATTTCACTCTCGAATTATTGGCGCTCTCACTTCGTTCGAGCGCCAGAAACATCTCGAGTGAAATGGGTCGCTTTCTCCCCTTGTATAACAATCTACTATTAACTGATAAGTTATCTATCCTGATAAAGCAAGCCGTTCGGTACGTCCCTTTCCTGTCATTGAGCATATTTGTATCCTGCTAAACAAATAACTTGCGCTGCGCTGCAGGATGAATGTGATGGACAGGGACACAGGTACTTATTTCATCTCTTTCATCGGGTGAATCCCAAAAAAGTTCATCAGAAGGAGAAAGCGGCTAGCGACAGCGGCGTTTGTGGCGCGGGAATGTACCAGGGCAACATCACTGTACAGGAGCCCGAACAGGCGAAAGCTTCTCCAAAGCTCACGGGTGCGATAAGGATAGTACACGACTGACGCCACCCCTCTCACATTAGCCCCGACCTCTGGATACTTTTTTTGTTCGCGTGGGGCGTTGCTAAAGTTATAGCTACCTATCTATCTACTTATATGCTGGGTGGGCATCATACATGGACATGGTAACCTCGATAAAAAAACCTATTATGGTGTGGGCTTGCCGTCGCTGTTGCACTCATCTTGCATTTTTTATTATGATACATAATACTGAACGAAAGGAAGGTTGAGTGAGGATTTTTGGCCTTTTGTAATAAAAATAAAAAAATCCGAGACTTACGGCGCAAGTTCTGAAAGTTCAACGGCCGAGGGGCCCAAGGGATGTGGGCTCTATTGGAATGACGTCAACAACTAGCAGGACCTCAGAGGTTCCTAAGAGCTCCATTTTATATCCTCTCTTTTCTTCTGTCCCCCAACGCAAATAATTTCATGCGCGGGGGAGGTTCTACGAAAACAGTGCAATTTGTTACACCGAAATGGACGACATGACGTCGGAGTTCACTAGGAAAGCATATTCCAAAAGAGATTGCTGTTACAATATCCTTACATGCTTACATCCTTACTGGATTAACAAAGAAACAGCGTCGGATAATGATGCGCTGTGTGTGTTGTTTTGTTATTTTTACAACAAAGGGTAACGACCGTTTGTTAATGAAACGTCATTGAGGACATGACTTTTATAACCTAAATAATGGATAAAATTCGTTATCATCATTTAGTCAAGATATTTGATATTAAATGATATTGGTTTACAAAAAGCAGCTTCGGCCACTAACACCTACAAAATGACCTACCTGCGTTCAAAAATGGATGACCAACCAACAGCTAGCCAGTATAACAGCCGCCAAAAACAAACGTCTTGAAGACGTGACGCACTCCAAGTATCCCTTAAGGACGCGACGTAGCATTCCCAAAGGGACAAAATATCCTGCGAAGTACCAGGGAGGCATATACGGCGAGAGGTGGGGCGTGACGCGTCGTCCTGGCAAGGACACCCAAGGATAACCGCCAACGACCGGCAGGCAGGCCGTTCACTCGGACGCAATATGCACCGACGACGTCACTCTTCGTTGCACAAACGCATGCACCCAGTATCGCACTTCAGCTTGTACGGCCTGCTGACTTTAACAAACGATACGAGTATGGAATTAAATCTTAGATTTAAGCATTCGCTTGCAGGTGTTCAAATTTAAATGCCCTCTAATATTCTGTCAAAACGTTATATATTATATACTCGTAATAAATACGAGTAGTTTTTGCATTGAATACAAAGAAACGTACCAAAAAGACAAGCTCGTAGAACGTTATTTTGGTTGGTTAGTGTAATACGTGTTATTTTTTTTTATCAAATTCATCCAACGCAAAATGACACAAAGCTTAGACCCCTTATTATAACACACTGCGACTTTTAGCATCGATGCAGAAGCGCGTTAGTATCGATGCAGTCGCCAATATTCCGTACATTAATTTGTCAATTTTCAGCTTCTGCATCGCGACTGCATAGATGCTTACAGCAGCGCAGTGTGTAAAGGTTGACATTTTGCGACTGCATTGATGCTGCATCGCGACTGCATCGCTGCTAAAAGAAGCAGTGTTTAGAGGGTCTAAAGCGCCTTCAAAAAACTCACTATTTAGGAGTAACCAATTCTTTTGGAGTCGGTATGCAGAATACGATGTATAATAATACAGAGTGTACTAGCCATATTCAAAGGGGTGGTTGTCAATCGAGTTTAGAATACAGGAGAATTTTTTTTTTCAAGAAAAGTATTAAAAAAAACTTTATTCTAGACTTGACTCTTAAGTTAACCACCCTCTTGTACGTACTAAGCTTGACATCATGCACCGACTCCATAACAATGTATTTCTCCTAAATAGAAGAAAGCCTCATATCTCAAAAACTACAGTATTATATTTTTTTATCTAAACCTACCGTACCGGTTTTGGTGAAATTTATACTGTAACTAATCTGTAAATATACTGCTCTATATTTCTACAACTAAGTTGGAATATTCCTGCTTTAGCTTAAAAGTAATGTCTCGCTATGACATCTCGTTTTCGAGAAATCTGTGGGCAAATATATAAACATATTTATACGCTTACGATACACACGTGCTTGGAAGCCCAACATACTCAAATATTATAATTTAATTGCAATGATACCACTTACATACATGTCGAACTAACAACCATTTTTTTTTTATTTGTAAAAATAACTTGGATATTGTAAACGTACACTTAAAAGTAATAACATTTACTTACCATAAAAAATAACTTCTAAAATAAATTGAAATAATATAAAGGAAGAAATCTACTACTGATTGATATTATTTAGACAGTATTAAGTATTAAAAAATTATTACAAATAAAGTAGAGTCGTAACGTGTAGTACTGTAAAATAATGTAAGTCAAAAGAATATATCGATTGAGGGAAATTAGTTAGGTACAAATGTTTGAGGGAACGACCAAAATTATAAACAGTCCCTATATTAGATATTGAAAATAAAATGCTAACAACCATTAGCATCTCTTTGCACGACCTAAAGGTTTGACTAGTAGAGATGCTTTTAGCATTAAAATTAATGAAAACTTTGTACAACATTATTTATTGTGCAATAAAGTTTTAAAAAAATGAATAACCATCAGGTATATAAGGTGTTTTTCTATAAACGGGTGAAACTTTAACAGAACTTCAAATTACTTCAGAGAAACCGGGCACTATCATTTTTTTTTCTTAAAAACGGGCTAGTTTTTTTTTAATTATTCCTAACAAAACTATAAAAATATTATTATATTTTTGTTAGGAAAAATAAAAAAAAAACAAGCCCGTTTTTTTAAAAAAATTATAGGGCCCGGTTTCTCTGAAGTAAATTGAAGTTCTGGTAAAGTTTCACCCGTTTATAGAAAACACCTTATACCTATTTGCATAATTTCTATCAAATCTATATCACATAATGTACGCTCTAATACGGATAACCAACTAATTGTCATTCATTGTACTGTAGAGGTTGGTCCCTTGAGGCAAACATTTACTTTTCCTTTTGTGGTTACAGAAGACTTGTAACTTGCTCAACATCTATGTTAGGAGAGCATAAACCAAAGGATATCTATTTTACATGTTATTTGTAAGTCCCTATTTTTGTCTCCTTCCCACGTACATTATTAACGCTTTCACTCTCTTTACAATCATTCCATGCCTACTAATATGCATCGCACACTTATTACAATTTTTAATGCACAATGTGCGTAGAGCAAAAAGCCAGGAAATGTAAATCGGATGCGCCAAATAAAAAAAAAGTGCGTGTGCGTGAGAACAATGGTTTGCCCCCTTTTTATACCAGGGGTATATGGGCAGCGTGGAGATGGGGCTTCCGAGAGGACTACAAACAATATTATATTGTGTGGGGGTAACTCTGTGATGGCGGCGCGATGGCCGAACTCCGCATATGCATGCCCAAACGGGAGTGTATGGGTGTGAACAACACTAAGACATGAACACACTCAAATTGCTTTGTTCGCTTTCGTGGTAGGCTTGACGCGAATTAAGGTTAGGAAAATAAGGTAGTTATATTAATGTGTTGCTGCTGTTGTAGGACATAGGATAGGATAATTTAGCAAGTAGGTATGTAGGTAGCGTAAGAAGCACAGTTTATTAGTCTCCTTACATTATTTATAAGTTATGTAGTTATTTACAATGTAGTCGTATGTAGAGGAAACCATGAACATCAGAGCCCAAATGATTTTATTAATTTAGGGCAGTGCCATTTAACGGGACATGCGTTGATGCGTCGTATGTATTTACATATTGTCACAATGCAGAATCCTGAAGAAATAATTATGATTACGCCTATATTAGAAAGAAGTTACCAACATCCTTTTGAAATTCTTAACAGTCAAGTATATATTTTACATAACTTGAATATTTACAAATTGCCTGAGTATCTAAAGTAAACTTTGCCGTACGATTCCCGTCACGTGACAGAGCTTAAAAGCTCTGAAGCAACAAACAAAGGAGAAAGTGGCGCTTGTGTTGCGTGACGTCAGCTTGCACTAGGCACCCATGAGCTCTCAGAAGGCTCACATATCCCTTCGTCCCTCGAGCTACGAGCGGGAGGTGTCCAGGCAAGGAGCGTCGTGCGAGCCAAAGACTTAAAATAGCGAGCTTCGGTGGTGGGTGGAGCTTCTTGTTCTGAACACGCGAATCGCTCTAGTTTTCCTCAAAAAATTTGTAACAAATTCATTTACAAACCTGATGATAAACTTTATGAAGGGGGTTCAAACTTTAACCCCTCAGCTGTTTTTTTCTGATCGATTTACTTATTAATCATGAAGATCGTAAATTTCATGTCAGTTAGCTTTAATTTTCTCCCATAACGTATTCACGACACAAAAAGTTGCTATTAATGCTGTTTCTTTTTGTAATCATTTCATGATAGATAGTATCGTCGCATTAAGTTAATCATTTATTATCAAACTATTTTTAGCTTATGTCGTCTTCGGCGACAGAGGGGGTTAAGTTCAGCCCGGGTGACGTAACCCGTCCTCGCCCGCGCCTACCAGGCGCGCCCATCGCCGCAGAGGTGTTCGCGCGCCGCCCGGGTAATAGGTGCCTATTGCACACCAGAAGGTATATGATGATGTAACAAACATTGCAATAGGAACTGTTTACATGTTTCAAGTCTATGGTAGGTATATTAGGCAATAAGAAGAACTGCATTGGATGCTCTACATTTTACGCGTTTAACCGCGGTACCCAGCCTACTGCATACGTGAAGTTGATTCGTCATTGATTGTTAGTTTTGTAGCGCAAATAGTTAATCAATAACATTGACACAGATTGCGGTTAAAGATAAACCGCGCTAAACCCAGTCACTGCACCCGCTCAAAAGTTAAAAATGTAACAGTGCGAACGAGACGCATCGAGTGGGCCAGAACGATCGAGTATCAACCAACATCCAACGTATACATAGATGTTGTTGTTATTATTAAAAGTTTTCTGTGAAAGACAGAGACCGAGGCACAAATACGATATTTAACCACAATTTTAGATTGAGCTGCGCGTCCCCTCCGCGCGGTAATTACGCTATGTGGTTCAACGCGCGGGCGAAAAGCGCAAGCGGCAGAACGGCCTACCGACGGAGATCTGATTAGGATGGTCGGAGTTACAATGGGTGGTACCGTAGGGCGATGCACTTTCTGGCTCGTATGCGGCCCTGGTGCATTCGTGGCGTTTGACGCATGTCACTGCGTCTTGGGGCGTGTGCGGCGGCGCGGAGTGCCCGCAAACATACACGTTTGATAAATACTACGATGATTTTTTATGTGAGCTCATGTGCATTTTAATTAAAAGAAAATCAAGTCTGTAATAAAATATATATTTTAACAATAAACTTTCAGAAAACTACTATAAAAAAAAATGATAAAACTATTCCAAAACACTAACAAACTTTGTCGAGACGTAAGAGACGTTAACAAGCTCTTTTCCTTTATTTAACCCCTAAGATGTGTATGTTAACGTACGTACATATGAGCGGATGTGGCACGTGGTTAATTACTGGCACTGTGAGTATGTGACGCGACCACGTGGCAGAAAGGGTTGCACATGTGGGATACTAGTACCAGGGGTCCATAGGGAGCGTGAAGATCTAGTGTGACATATGACGCGTGTGTGCGATCCCGGCCTACATGTTGAGAAGGTATCCTGTATTTGTGTTGGTTCAAGGGGAGCACGCAAGTACGCAACGTTATGCGTGTATAATATCCGTAACAGTGTGTTTGTGTGTGAGCTGGGAAGCGAGGATATAGCGTGACGTCATCTATGCGATAGTTCCGTAGTGTTTCGTAGACGCTGATGGCGTAGTGTTTGTAGAGTCGCCAAATTTTTCGTAGCTGCTACGACTACGAGTGTTTTTTTGCAATGCAATGCTTAAACTTACGTGCATACTTCCGTTCCTTAGAAAAGTTTATTAGGCTTTGTGTAGTCAAAAGCCATTGTAACTGAAGAATATTTTAGGTCAATTTAAAAAAATAACTAAATATTTCAATAACATGTTTTAAGAATGCAGGTAGATGTAATGCCATACGGCCATACTAATGTTACACTTGGATCGTTGAACTCATATAGGTTGAACAGCAAAATAAATTATTTACAGAGGCTGTGTTATTTGTTTATACCTAGATTACTTTTAGTTACCTGAAAGTTATGCAAGCCACGGTAGTAAAAATGTGGCGAAGGCATTCCAATGAACCGTCTTGGGTCTATGTTCGCCTAGTATTCGAGATTCAAGTGAGGCCATCTTTGTTGGAAGGAAAGTGCTATCCGCCATCTTGCCAATGTTTTTGAAAAACATGTCGGCATGTCGACCGCTGTATTCGTTATAGGTAAATCGGTGATTTAACTGGGCGTATGATAGGAAATTCGTTGTTAACAATTGATTTAATTTCTTTTTTACTCTGATTTAAATATACATCAAGCATGTTTCGGTCAATGTACGACGAGTACGAAGATGAAGAGAGTTAAACACTAATAAAACGATGTTTTTTGGTGGTGTTTTATGACGTCATCATGAGAAATAATTGAAGTGCCTTCAAATTACAACGATGATTGATTAGTGGTTAAATAAGCACTAAAAATTTAAAAAACATCCGATTGCAGATTCACATCCAAAGACACACAAAAAATTAATTGAATCAATTAAAATATAGGTAAGTAAGTCTGGTAAAAACAACTTGTTTAATTAACAAAAATGCAGATAATCTCATTGGTCACAGCACAACTGAAACCTTAATTTATTCAAGTTGCTGAGAAGTGCCCGCCTACCCAGTCAGTCAGTCAGAGGCAAGGCAGTCTGCTTTGTTGTTCACTTGCGACCATTTGGGTCTCTGCCACATCGGCCCTTTACCTTCGCTGCACGCAAAGGTCTCTCTCTGTCTGTAGAAAGGGCTTTTACCCAAGAATTCCTCACAATGTATGGTTTCCTGGTACACAAAGTCATTGGGAGTGACATGCCCATTATTTCTTGTTACAGAAATACCTTCCTGTCATTTACACCTTCGTGAAGGGCTCAGTTTTTGCTGGGTAATTTACATTTATAATTACTGTTAATTAGATGCAACTTGATTGTTTTATGTTTTTGTTTAACGTTAGCTGCCTATGAGTGAAATTATATTAGATATCTTGGAGATTACATGATGCTTGATTGGTTAAAGTAGTGGAATTGCCTAATATTATATTGCGAATGTGTCCCTTATTACGATAATATTGTTTGTTGTCAATAAATATTATTGGCGAGCCCTTTTAAATTATTTATAATATAACACAGTGTACTAGGAACGCAGAAGCGTGTTGGAGATGTGAAGGGCTGCGTAAGGGCCTGTCGAATTTCAAGGTTCGTTTACGCACTGGGCGTGGCTATCTCGGCCAATCGGCGGAGAGCGTCTTACGCAAGAACTCACGCACGGAACACGAGGCCCTTCCGAAGATACCTACGCGCTCGTAGCGCCTCTATTTAAAGGGAAAATTTTCGTATATTTCTTCAATACATTGATTAGTTGATTACATAATATAAACTTATTTTTTTTAACATAGGAAGAAAAATAATGCTTTAGTAAATCTTGACAAAAAAGCTCGCGCAAAGCTCTACCAAGTTTTGGCCGCAAGATAAAGACAATATTTCTTCTCTTGTATTTATTTCTTTCGTAACTAATTTTTAAATTGGTGTCCCAAAAGCGAAGGATAATCCTGTAACTGCAAATAGGTCACGTTGTGGCCTATTGTGCCTATGCCAAAAAAATGATCAAGTAAAAGTGTAGCCAATAACCTTTTCCGATAAATGAGCTATCTAACACATTTTTTTTTCAAATCTGAGCAGTAGTTCTTGAGATTAGCGCGTTTAAAAAGTTTTCGAACTAAGTGCTTCTCGTCAATTTTCATAATGCGCACAGCAAAAGAATGAAACTCTCTACCCGTATATGTGTTTCCATCGATCTACAACCCTGTTATTTTCAGAAAAAGAGTGAACAGGCTTCTTCTGGGTGAGCTCGCTTCATCGTCGTCCCTGTCTGTGCCTCGTCTGGTATAGTCTAGAGACAAAAGTAAACCCATATCATATTAAAAAAAACTTTTTAGCTTAACAACACTACTAGCGGTCCCCTTCGACATTTTCTGTGCGTTTTGCCTTTAATCCGTTCCCGTAGGTTCCAGCGTGACGTTGGCATGCCTTAAAGCAGTTGCAAAACCTGAATCTGGTGCTTGGCTGCATGCTTTGCCGTCTCCACAGTTGGGTACGCTTCTCGACAACAATTCCTTAAGAATTGCAGTAGCTTTAAGACGAGGCAGCAAAGTTTGTGAACCTCATCGCTGTATTTGTGGTGTGATGGTAGATGAAAACGGCCACCATGGACTGAGTTGCCAAAGATGTGCGGTGTGGTTCCCGAAGCACCATTCTATTAATGAATTTGTGCGTCGGGCCACGGTTTCCGTAAATATTCCTTGCGTCCTAGAGCAACCAGGCTTTTCCCGCATGGATGGTAAGAGACCTGATGGCCTAACGTTGGTTCCATGGTGAAGATGGGCGTAGCCTCTTATGGGACGCAACATGCATTAGAATCATTTCATTATTTCATTCATTAGTTCAGCAGGTTCAGCGGCAGAAAATGCTGCCAATTTAAAACATACTAAGTATGCTGAGCTAAAGTTTGAGTATGATTTTGTTCCAATCTCTGTGGAGACGGCTGGGCCCTGGGGAGATGAGGCACGCGAGCTTTTCAAAGAGTTGGGACAACGACTGAGGGATAAGGGTAATGATCCCCACTCTGGCTGGTTCAACAGGTTTCCATTGCTATTCAACGAGGCAATGCTGCTAGAATAATACCACCATGAACCTTTGGATCGGTCAGACAGAGCGTAGAGTGGGAATCAATAGTAGTTATATGGAAATTTAAAGCGTCTTTTTTCTTGTGAAATTTTGAAATAAAATGACGACGCTTTTCGCTGAATGAATAATTGGTATCTTAATTATAGTTAAGATAAGATAAGATAAGATAAGATTTATTTCTCGCCATAAATGTTACAAAATATAGTGATACAGTTGTGAACTATAGCTAGTGATATTAGCTTAACTTAATTATATCAAGTTAGATGTACAACAAATTGGTAAATAGAAACATTGTAGTTGCACAAGTAAAATAAACCACAGATATTATGGCGGGCTAACACCTGAATTAGGAAAGCTCCTGTCGCTCAGGTTGCTAGCCCCCCACCCCGTATAAAATCACAAAAACCACTTAGTAAAACAATCGATTACAAGTAAATAGTAGCAGAAAATATATAGTTTAGATACTAAATACCTACATAGAACAGCACATGTTTAATATTAAATCAATAATACAAAGGATAACACAGACGTGTTGTTAGCCGAACCGTTTTTACGAAAGAAATATATAACACAAATTGAATCGAGCGTAACATAAAATTAATAACATTAACTATCTACTAAAGTTATGAATTTATAATAAGGATTTGTTCCGTTGTCAAGTACGAAAGCGCGTGTAATTCTTTTTTGAGTACTGATTTTAGCCTGGATCTATTCAGATTAAAAATTTGGTGGAGGTCATTAAAATATCTGTAAAGAAAGGGTCCGGTAAAGATTATTTGACGCCGAGCAAACATCGTCGTAAAAGAGGGTACATGTGTACGAACTCGTCTTTTGTGTCGCGGGAGCTGTGCGGGATCGATCTTTCTGTGGTGACGAAGAATTGAGTTAAAGATGAATAGTTGCCTAACGGTCAGTAGGCTCGCTTCCTTGTAAAGTTGGTCCGTAGGGTACCATTTGGGTTTATATAACATGACCTTTATAACTGCTCTCTGCGCCCTTTCGAGTTCCATTAGATATGTTGAAGCTGCACCACCCCATACTGGTATGCAATATGTCAACAGAGATTGACACAGGGCATAGTATACTGAAGTAATCAGTTTTGGGTCGGCCGAGTCTCGAAGGTTTTTGAAAATATGAAGAAGTTTGCGAACCCTCTTACTTAGTGCAGTTATTTGAGGTTCCCAGTTAAGGTTCTTGTCAATAATAACACCTAGATATTTATGAGTATCGGTTTGAACTAGACAGGGGCAAGTACATGAGGAATTTGGAATATCTGAGATACAAGTAAATGTGTGAGCTTTAATGGTGAACGATGGTGGTGGTTTCTTAGCATCGGTAATTCTAAAACAAACGAACTTAGTTTTCGGGACATTGATGGTAAGGAGGTTATCATCAAGCCACCCTAAAACTTTTTTGAGACCATTTTCAGCCGACTGTTGAACAAGAGACCAAGATTTACCACGAAATAGAAGGACAGTATCGTCAGCAAATGCCAGCGAGCTGCCGTTGGTAAGAGTGAGTTTACATAGATTGTTAACATACACAAGAAATAAGGTGGGACCGAGAGTACTACCCTGCGGAACACCGTACGAGATGGGGACGCTAGAGCTGGTGGAATTTGACACTCTTACAACTTGCGTTCTATTTGTGAGGTATCCAGTAAACCAGCCCAGCGAAGTTCCACGAATTCCAAGGTCCTGTAGTTTACGCAAGAGTAGAGGAATAGACACAGTATCAAATGCTTTCTTTAGGTCTAGGAAAATTGCCAAACATAAATTACCGCTGTCCAGAGAATTAGTAACTACCTCGGTAAGAGTTGCAATAGCATCTTCAGTATTTCTGCCAGAGCGAAACCCGTATTGATTAGCTGCCAACAGTCCTCTAATCTCAAGATACCCTATCAACCGTGTGTTGACAACTTTTTCAATAATTTTACTTAATGTACTGAGCAGTGAGATAGGTCGATAATAGGCAAGGCGAAAGATTTTGAAATCCTCTTCCGTAATGCAGATAACCATCTACTGTTTACAACAAAACCTTTATTTCGGATTAAATTCGTAATAAATTTAAGATTTTAGAAATTGAAAGCCATTTTTATAATCATTTTTAAATATTGCGCGCAAACAGCTCGCCGTGTCATGGCGTCGTATGTGACGTCATACTTACGTAAACGTGAAATTTGTTGGGTGTCGTTATTGATGTATTTTTGCACTGAGGCACTGCACACCACTTATAAACTTTAGAATTCATTTTTAACACAAAAAATACGCAGTGTTTGTTAACTTTGCTGTCTAGCTGCGCGTAAACAAATTTCATGTTTACGTAAGTAAGACGTCACATACGACGCCATGACACGGCGAGCTGTTTTCGCGCAATATTTAAAAATGATTATAAAAATGGCTTTCAATTTCCAAAATCTTAAATTTATTACGAATTTAATCCGAAATAAAGGTTTTGTTGTAAACAGTAGATGGTTATCTGCATTACGGAAGAGGATTTCAAAATCTTTCGCCTTGCCTATTTGAGACCAGTTCCTCACCACCAGTACCACCACCTTTGTAGATAGGAACGACAACTGCTTTTTTAAAGATGGCTGGGAAAATTCCTGAAGACATGCTAAGGTTGCAAAGGTGCGCTATCATGGAACATAGAATAGAGTGTGAGTTCTTAAGTATAACCGTAGGAATATGATCTATGCCAGGTGCACAATTAGACTTGAGATTGAGTATTATTTTGTCTATTTCAATAAAATCTGTTGGGTACATACAGATTGATTCAACGTTGCTGGTAGTTCCAGCCTTTTTTAACAGGTGAGTCTCATCGACATTGTTCCTAGCCATTATATCAGATGCAAGTTCTTTGCCGATAGAAGTAAAATAAGAGTTAACAAGGTCAAGAGATTTTTCCGGGGATGGCAGTAGGTTCAACAATTCAGTAGCGTGAGAACAACTTTTTTTTATATTGCATAGGTCTTTTACGATTTCCCAAGTATTTTTATTGTTTTTGTAGTTTTGTGCAAGTTTCAGCTTATAATAATTGGATTTTAGGTTTTTTGCTAGTTGATTACAGACATTGCGGTATTTTAAGAATGTGTTTTTTAGCTCTATGTCATTTGGATTCTTCCTGACAAGTAAATTTATGCGGTCTCTCTTCTGAAAACATTTTACGATACTAGGTGTTATCCAGGGCTTAAGCGGACGGTTCTTCTTGGTGAACGTGATGGAGCTAGAATGGCGAACTATAAGCTCTTGAAGTGAGTCAATCAAGGTCCTAGCAGCTAAGTCTGGGTCGTTAATTGCTAAAAAGGGTTTCCAATCTATAGTTTTTATTTCCTGCGCTAAAGATTCATAGTTAATCCTCGTTCTGGTTTTTGGGATAGAATTCGTGTTTAGGGATGCTGCTGTTGAAATAGATAGAAGTAGAAGATAGTGGTCTGTTATGTCAGCAGCAAGCACGTAGCTTTGAAAGTGGCCTGATATTTTACACATAATGTGATCCAGACACGTAAGTCCATGAGTTGGGACATCTATAGTATTTTGAAGGCCATGCGAACCCAAAATTTCTAAATAATCTCTAACAAACGATTCTTTATTGTTAAGGGTATCAATGTTTATATCGCCTGTAATTATAATGTTACGACATTTTATCGTTGCTAGTTGACTGTCGAGGGAATCTAGAAAAGGGGTTGGATTAATAAAGCAATATGGGCGATATATACCAAAGATTGTCATGTTGCTGATTTTTGCAACGAGACAATTGGATTCAGACAACTCGATTTCTTGAACAGAGGCCTTGATAGCGTTTGTTATGTACATGATAACACCATCATTTTGATTAAAGGACCTTTTAGTGAAATATAGATTATAGCCATCTATTGTGGGAGGAACCGAATTTTCATCGCACCAGCATTCGGAGAGAATAATAATATGAACATTAATCTTTAGCCGAGTTAAGTATATAAGAAAAGCATCAAGATTTTTATTTACGCTTCTTATGTTAAGTGAAATAATGTTGAGCGTGTTATTACTGCCATAGCCAGCTTTGTCCATTCCTAAACTAAGACTATTAGGATCTTCGATAAGTTTGCAAGAAGCGGTGCAAGATTCCTCAATATCATCAAATAAATTGTGGTTATTCATTATTGTTGCTTGAAGGAAAACAAAGGTCTGTAGAAGAGTTGAACCCAATATTGATGCAGGTGTGATTTACATTTGTACTGTAAAACAGTTTTATGAGTGGACAAAAAGAACGTCGAATAATCTGGGTGGAGATTGTAGTACTCATCGTTGTTATGTAGGAAAACAAAAAAGAAAAGGACTCACGATTCAAATTGTGGATAATGTGTGCTGCTATATAATATTCAATATCCAGGCGAAGTCTTGAACATGTATTTAAAATAGGTTTTTCAAGTGTGAATTTAATACTTATTGCTTCAAGGTATAGGTTTGAGACTGCATCTAGTCATTTCTGTTTTAGAAGTTGTAGTTGTTCTTCGCTTTTGATCAAAATATATGGGTCTCCTTGCTTTTTACGTAAATACACTAGGCCGTTGGAGGTCCAGCAGTAGTCGTACCCCATGACCTTACGAAAATCGCGAGCTAAGAAATACAGTCGTGAAGCAAGAGGTGTGAGATGCTCCGATATATATATTTCTGATTTATTTTCTGTAATGCCCAGATGTGTAGAATTCAGCTGTTCTGTTTTGTAGCGGATTGCGGTCAATTTGTGAGTTTTTGCTGCGTTCAGAAAGTTACTTCTTAGTAGCGTAGAGGAAAGCTCAGCAACAATTGTCGTATGCGTTTGATCGGGTTTAGCAGGGAGACGATACACGTCGCGTAGCTCTGCAGTCGGCATATTAACTCCAAGAGAGGAAGAGAGGTGCTTGATCATATTGAAGAGGTTCTCCCGCGTTTCAGTTTTCTGCCTTGGGACGTTCCTAATCTGTATACTTGTCTTTCTGGACAATCTTTCTAGCGTGTCACATTTCCCTTCGATAATTGAAATCTGAGTGGCTAACTGCTTCCTCTCCGCTTCAAGGGAGTTAATTGTGAGCTGGACGTCCTCCACTTTTGCGGTCACGTACTCGATAGATTTCTCAATATCTTGAGTTTTAGTGAATGAGGTGTCATTTTGGCTTTTGATGTCGAAAATGTGTTTTTCCAATAGATCAAGACGTGAATTCTGTTGGGTCTGCAAAACACTAACCATTTCTCGTAGCTCCTCTCGAATGATTGTCCGGATGTCCGAGGTCTCAGCGGTTGCTATTTGCTCATCGGCACAACGTCGGCGCTTGTGTTCTCGCTGAGTGACATGCACATATCCATCAAGTGTGGAATGTGAAGTCACCTTGTCCACTTCCGATTCCGACATGCTAAGTGATTTGTTCAACGGCGGGGATCGGTGGAGTTTCGGCATAGTTGTTGGAATGTCACTACTGCTAATAGCTTACGCTGTGGCAAAGATTACGATGACGTCGTGCGGTGGCCGGTGGCGTATGCGCTGCGTGCGTAGCTGGGCTGCACTATTGCTGTCGCTATGTGTGTCTCTTTCGTTCGTTCGTGCGGAGCGTAGCTGTTGACACGTCTAATCGCTTGCGCGGTCCGGGGCGGAGAGTTCATTATGTATGTCATTGTAATTTTCATTTAACACCTTAACGCGTTCATGAAGAAAAGGGCAGTAAGTTTTTTTATATGATATAACAAAAAAATACAGTTTTCGCAATTATTCCTGTATCTGTACTATTAATGACGTTGCTTTGTACCAAATTTCAAGATTCTAAGTTCGCGGGAAGTACCCTGTAGGTAGGTTTTGATTCCTTATCGAGTGTTGAAAATTTGCGGAAATATTCTGATATTTACGGCAATAACGGCTGTATCTTTTGATTGCGTTGGCTTAGAAGTTTGATTTTTTTACAGCTTTAAGGGACCGCAGAGCTTTTGATCAAATTTTAAGTTAATACCTCCACGTGTTCCTGAGAAAAAGGGTAGGGACAGACAAACGGACGGACAACGAAGTGATCCTATAAGGGTTCCGTTTTTTACCTTTCAAGGTACGGAATCCTAAAAAGGAAGGCAAAACAAAAACATTTTTTTCAAATTGAACCAGTAGTTCCTGAGATTACCGCGTTCAAATAAAAAACAAACAAACAAACACTTCAGCTGTATAATATAGTATAGATTTCACCGGAATGATATAATGAAGCCATCGAAATGAGAAAAACAATCACCGATATGAACAATTTATGCACCGGAATTAATAAAATTCACCGAAATGATATTTTTTATCATTTCGGTGAATTTTGTTTCATTTCGGTGGTCAATCTAGGCCACCGAATCAACCGAAATGAAAACACCGATATTAAAATCAACGACAAAATTTAATATAACAATAAAAGTTTTAAAGTCACAACGTTATTAATACCACACTAATAAACGTAGTTTGGGAAGGATACCAATAAATATTTCATACATTTTATGGAGAATTGGATGAAAATATATTCCAACCTGCGGAAATGAAAAATAAAATGTCCTATGTCACCGAAACCAACTACTTACTTTTTTGGCGGGAACACAGAGCAAGCGGCGCACGTCTATTTACTTTGAACATTGAGGCGGCACTGGTATGTAGCGTTTTAGCGCGGGAGCAAGGAGCTAGAGTTGTCCCACGCAAAAATATTCTCTACAAACTAAAATTCACCGATATGAAAAGTCTTATTTGACCACATGCATTTTTACTTATAAGTCATTTAATTGAATAGATTTAATTATGAAATTATTATGTGATAGTACTATAACTATTCACGATTTAAATAAAATAAGCAATAATACTAAATAACCAAAAAGTTTTTACTATATAAGGGAAATTAACTCGTCAAGTATGTGTAAACGAGACACAATAAAAATTCCATTGTTATGCGACTCTCGGCATTCGTTTGATCCCTGACTGATTAAACAGAAAAATGGATTTGTCCGCGCAACCAAAATGAAAAATATGGTGCTTTATCATTTTTTATTTCGAATTTAACGTAGTCCTTATCAAAAAATATTTATGGTCTCGTATACGGGATAACGCCTTCTATAAATAAAAAAATAAATAAGCCTCATTGTATCACTTTGCACTGCCGATTTCACTCATGCCGCGTAAAATTTGCTGTTCGGAAATTCACCCATTTTAAACCTATTGTGCTTCGTAATCATAAAATTAATATTCCTATCGGAAGAGAAGGACAAGCAAAAGCAGTCAAACCGATTTTGCGAGATATTTTTCATTTCATTTCATTTATTCATTTATTTTCAGGCTACACATGGCCCATAGTACAAATACCAGACTAGCATACATATGACAATTTAAAATAAAATATATACCTTAAAGACTAACATACATACAATAGCAATATATTTATTTATTAATAGGCACTATTTTAATGAAACACAATTTACGGATAATTTCGCGATAATTTATTTGATTTTTCATCCCGACGTTTCGAACACTTTACAGCGTTCGTGGTCACGGGGTAGACGGGGTGTCTACCCCGTGACCACGAACGCTGTAAAGTGTTCGAAACGTCGGGATGAAAAATCAAATAAATTATCGCGAAATTATCCGTAAATTGTGTTTCATTAAATGTGTAATATTCGCGTAAACTTCAGAAATAAGTAGGCACTATTTTGTCAGCGTAGTGTTTAGCGATGAGGCGTATTTATCGTAACAGGTATTTATAACAAGTATTTAAATATCGGGCGTAACAGCTGTTCCTCGTAGGATAAATATCTGTTCTATGAAGTCACTGTTACCAGTACCCACTGTTATGAGTACGCAGCGTACCAACACACTTCACGCGCTGTTATCTGTTCAATCTAATAAATACTAGGTGTGTCTCTTTCTTTCCCGTGGCTTTCTAGCGGCTAGAAAGAGATGCACCTAGTATTTCATATCTTTACCTGACAAAATAAAGTTGACCCCTTTACGCATTGTCAACCAAACATACCAAGTGTCTTAGTTATTTGGTTCTTGACAATACTGATCTTTCTTCTTTTTCTTCCTTCCTTTCCTTCTTTTCCTTCCTTCTTTGAAAGAGAAGCACCTAGTATTTTCAAATACAGGAAAGTGTGGTAGTCACTTGACATAATACTTCGTTTAATCAACTATGACATATTTAATTTAGTTTCTTAACTTTCTTGATAAAACGTTCGGAAACACAAATTATAATAACGAATATACATATGACATTAAAAAATAACTGCACGTTATTTTGAAGATCTTTCAAAATTTTGTACAAGTATTAAGTTTGCTAGTGGTAATAACTTTCCATAAACTTATAATATAAATAAAGTAAGGTCTCTTTCTGTAATAAATAACAAGACGAAATGTAAATATTTTTATTTTTGATCCTTGTTTCCGAACGTGCAGTTCGGCAGCGCCCCTAGCGGACTACAAGGATAAAGTGATTCTGTCAATCAGCTGAGGTAGGATGCGTTACACTTGCCGTCCGCGACGACCACGTCTACGAACATCCACTTTAACGTTCTACTTGACCATCGCGGTCGTAGTAGTAAATGGCGGAAATTGTTATATAAATTAAAACAAATTTGATAAATAAGTATATAGCGTTGCAAACTGACAGTCCTAAGCTTGATATGCATAAAGGAAAGTTTTTGATTGTTTTTTGATGTTTATGCTGTTTATAATAAATACATATTCTTTAAATACTCCTATACCTTTTCTCTGAAAATAAATCTGCATTCTTTATGTGGCTGTCTAAACAATAACTTACCGAAACGCAAACTTCTCTTATGTAAGCCTTGTATCTCCTGCATGTAATAAATAGTTATTTGTGACTGAATATGAAAATAACAGGGAGTATTTTGTAACAGGTATTTGGAACAGGTATTTTTTGATAACAGGAACACCTGTAACAGGTATTCAGTTTTACCTGTTACGACCCATGTCTAGGTGTTGCGCAGCTTGGTGTCAGGTAGCCGTCCACGAAACCGACGATACACAACACCCCTCGGCCAAAATTCTTCTTTCGTGAAGGTCGACAGCTGTTCGGTCGGAACCCTTACCACAAACGAATTGAAATTCGTATTATGACGAGATTCCAACCGTTCGACCCTCAGTGAGAATTTAGTCTTTATACGGATGTACTCCACAATCTCCTCGACCTTTGTAGAGTAATGCAGCCGGGACACGTACAGCAGCGTCACTGGTATCGCAGGACGAAGCAGATGGTTCGGTCCAGTCGGTGCGGTGCCGCACTGGTTACGAGTGGAGGGCTTCCTTTTCTTCCTCTCAACCTTGGTAAAGCCCTCCTCATCACACTTATCGGCCTGTGATGCCAGCTTCTTCGGAGCAGCCATAAGATTGTTTTTTCCTGCGGCTGCTGCAGCATATGCACGTTTTGGAGTTGACGTCAACACGCGTGTTGTATGACGCAGCAGAACCATTTTTGACGGCGGTCAAACAGTTAGGAGCCCCAAAATGACCCCTGATCTGTCGGCCATAAATAAAAGAAGAAGAAGAAGAAGAGCCTCGCTGAAAAATTCTTTCATGTGATTTTTTATAATTTCAAATGAAATTGTGTATATTTAAGAGAAATTGTGCTTCTGAAACATGGGGACTTGATCGGCGAGTGATTATTGTTCATTACAGCAAAATAACCCTTACAACTTCTCATTAGTATGAGGTAAATTAGTCCAAATCGAAGCCTCTCAATTTACGACTTATATTTGCCAATCCGGTTTAAATTTAAAGTACGAAGTTTGCTTATTCTTTTCTATAAACGTTAACGTTATGTAAAAAGTAAAGACAAAATAACATTTAATGCATGTTTACGAATATTTTGTACAAATAAATAATTTTTCGTTTTACACTAAGGCTGCATGTTCGATATTTTGTGTCGAGTGACATGATAAACATGCGGTAAACGAATATATTTAAACCTAGGAAGATAGGTATAAATCACCTGGACGAAAGGTCAAGGAAAGACTGCGACAGAAGAAGGGTTATGTTTTCCGAGCGTATGTATGTATGTATTTTAAGTTACTAATGTAACTTACTAAAATTGGTTATTGTCATCCAAAATCGCTTTCGTTTGACAGCTTTTACTTGTTCTTCTATTCCGATAGGAATATTAATTTTATGGTTGTAGCCAAAGTCCGATCGAATTTTTTGTGATGGTGGGATAACGATAAAAAACAGCAAGTAATAAAATGATATTTTACAGAAAGTCTTTGTTGACCTAAAAATAATTACAATGTATTTTTTACAACCTACTTCAAAAAAAAGGTTATTTAAATTCGACCCCCCCAATGTAAACATGTAACATCGTTAGAATTTGATAGTACATATTTAAATAAATATTGGACTCTAATCCAAAAGTAAGTATGAACTGTGTTATGGAAATCAGAAATAACGGCGGTGCTACAACAACACCCACAGACCAGAATTACTTCGGTATATTATATAATATGTATACGTCTGTCTTCTATTGCATAGTCTGAAACATGCTTTAACAGTCAAATCATCCATAGATACATCACACCTTTATCTCTTGAAAATTGGCTCGAAATCCAACTCATTCAAAAAAGGAAGGAAAGGACAGTTTTATGTGTCGGGCTGCCCTGTTGGCTGCCCTACTGTAACATTGTACTCTAATATTCTTCTAAATTCAATAAATCATTAATATTACTCTGAATTAACACTTAAACAAAACAAACTTACAAAAATAAAACAAAGTATAAATAAAAGAATAATAAATAAATCATTTTTTCATGTAGTAACTCGTGATGCGAACGAAATAGCTGGCAGCCGACCGGTTAGGAACGGATCACGCGTGCCGGTCAGCCTTTCATTCATTCTCGCGTCTCGAGTCGCCGGCAGTCCCGATTCCACCACTTGGAGTGCGGACGTACGTTCTCTTCTAACGAACTTTGAATTTGTAACGGCTTCGAAGCTATCGAATCATACTTATTTATCACCACGCATCGTTGGTTGGATAATTAAATACTCGTGTGTGCTCTTATTAGTGTTCCCATACTGGGTGAGTTGTGAATTGATTACTCCACGCTTGTGTTTGTGCTTTAGCATGTACTTTTCTTTTACGCTTTAAAAAAAATAACGGTCGTAATGAAATGGTTGCACATATGTTCCCAAAAATCTCATAATTACTATTCTTCATTACGACCTCAGATAATCGCAATTTACTTGAATTGATTGCGTACATTGTATAGTCACTTTTATTTTAGAATTAGGTAATCTTATATAAGTTGTAATTTTTATAATGTAAGATAGTGAGTATTATTTCATTAGAAATGCTGATTTAATCCTTTCATGTACGAAATGTTGTGTGTTGATGGCACCTAGCCAAGTAATTATAACCGTTTTGGATTTTAAATATCAACCACCATGATTATTTCGCCCACCTAGCAAACGCTAATTTGTAGATAGTCTAGCTAGCTTCACAATCCTAGCGCTTCCTACCTCCTGGTTTTAAGAACAGGGTTCTTAAATTATCGTGTGGTTCTAGGAACACATTCTGGACTTTGGAGTCCGAGGGACTACCCACCCGAGGCGATTGACGCCGCAAAGGGGAGACTGGGGTCGTTTGGAGAAGAGGCGAAGACTGGGGTCGATTGGAGGAGAGGCGTATACTGAGGAAGATTGGAGAAGAAGGAGAAGAAGGAGACGGGAGATCAGGGGAGTGTTGCAGGTGGACTACGACTTGAGCGGGGATTGACCTTGGCCGAACTACCCCCCCTTAATTTAAAAATAATAAAAAAATCTTGTTTAAATGCGTTATCTTTAATTTATATCTTTCCTTGTTTGTCCACCCTTCTAAAAGGTGACAATGGCGCCCAACGTGGAATAAGAACCATCGCTACTAGCGTTATGTTTGCCTGGTATATTGGTGCGTAGTGTTGATGCGGATCCGCCTCCCAGCAACGGCGGGTGCGGCGTTGCCACCTTAACCAGGCAGGGGCCAATTAAACAAACCACCACCCAGATTTCAAAATCCGCACCTGTCTTTTACACCTGCATGTAACTAATCGGGGCGGCCAATGCCCTTCCTGTAAAAAGTATCGTAAAATTTTCCCAACATTTTTTTTGTCGACATCTCTCATTTTCCAGATCGGATAAGAAATGGATTTTTCATCTCTCCTGTTCGGAAAATAGCACTTTCCTGTGTAGATAGCCGGGTGGAAAATAGCTTATCCATCCCTAGGGTGGAAAGTAATTTAGTTTTAATTGGCATGGTATAGAGTCAAAGCATGCAGTCAAAGCTTGGACCAAAGATAATTGAGTCACATCATATTATAAAAATAATAATCATTTTTGCTTAGCTATACATTGAAAAATATGTTTATTATGATCGTTGATATAAAAAATATTCAATTGATTCAATCTATAATTAAAATATACATTTACTAATCTGTGATTAAAATATTCGACTGCCCGCCATAATACCAAGATGACACTTTTTTTTTTACATTGTCAGTGTCATTTTTTCTTTTTGAACTCTATGCCTACTTTTTTAAATTTTGACAATTATTATCTGCGGGAAAAATTCGATCGATATTTTTTACAAGGATTTTTATTTTTTATTATTTCGTATTGTTTGCTTTTTCGTACTGTTTTCATGTATTCGTGTCGTTATTCTTTCTAATCATGTTAGATGTTTGGAGAACTGTAAATTAACTGTCTTTTTGTGCGAAAACTTGAGTTTTCCTTTCTCGCTGTACTACATAATACCTGACCATGACATCTACAACCACTATTGTAAATTTAATGTTTTTCCTCACAGTCGAAATGAAAAATAGTATGTTTAACTCGGGTGAAAGCACCATTTCACTCTCGAATTATTGGCGCTCTCACTTCGTTCGAGCGCCAGAAACATCTCGAGTGAAATGGGTCGCTTTCTCCCCTTGTATAACAATCTACTATTACCGGAAGTGGATTGAAACAAACCGGAAAAACCTTTAGGGAACGCTAGGAGAGCAGAAATCCAGACCGGTGGATTTGTCAGTGAAAATCAATATCCGGTCCGGAAGGAAGGAAGTGTTTGTAGGTGTAACTTACAATCACTCACACTTGAGCTGAGAAAACAAATACTGGAAGTTAGAATTTGATCGGAACAAGTTTTTCCTCAAAACAATTTTTTTCTTTACTTTTTTATTGATGGTTTGTATGTGTTATTAAACGGCTTTAAAATATTATATGATGATAACAATCGTCAAATAAAAATTTTATAGTACCTAATTAGTAGTAGTGTACGTAACAAAAAATATTATAACGAACGATCGATGCGGCGCGTTCGTGCGTGCCCATCCCACAATTTTGTCGATATCGTCCCCTTATTGGAAATGTATCGGTGATTGCCGATAATGTCGAACCGTTCGGAAAATACCAAGGCTGCATGGGTGCCAAGGAGGTGTGTTGACCAGAAATCGATATCCCATTAATACCGGTTCGAAGCTATAGGGCACGGATATCGGTTCGGGACACCTGACGGGAAACGCAGCGGGGATGCGCTTGGGGGCGGGACTTAAGTTGGATCTTAGAAAGCGCATGCGCGAACCGAGAACTAGTAAACTTTTCACAGGAAAACTTATACTTCCGGTTCGGCTCGGAAAAACTCGTAGTTTTTTGAGTTGTTATAAATCTCCTACATTTTATTGAGACGGACTGTATCCCGTTATATAAAAAAAATCGTATCGTAATAAATATAAGATAATGAAGAAAGAGGATATATTTAATTATAAATAAATAAATTATGTATGTGTTATAGTCACAGTTATTTATACATTCTTGATTACATAAACTGTATAACTATATGCGCTTAAAAACATTCAAATAAGTACACTTTACAATTACATACACCATACCTAAGTGAGCTATAAGATTTAACTGTCCTTAAAGGCAACAACCGGCACAACAATATGCGTTTTAGTTGCAAAAAAAGACGGGAATCATAATGATATGCGTAATTAGATCGAAGAAGTAACAGGGCCGCATATACTTGAGGTAGTTGTGTTGGTAGTCAAAGAAGGGCAAGGGCGCCCAAAGGCAAGGGATTTTACAATGCCGGCCAAGAGTACTTTTTGTGTATTCGTCTTAACATTAAACAAATAGAGGTTAAAATACGTCATTCATAGATTCGTACCGTACGTACAAAGCACGTGGTATGGCAAGTATGCGCCTTGGACTGCGCACTATTTCCCTTCCTGAAAGCTTACAATCTGCTGCTACCAGGGTGGCATGGGTTGGGTGCAGTTTCTATTTAGGACGACGCCAGTAATTCGTTCTTGCTCTTCCTGAGTAGGCGGAGAAATGCGCGGGCGTGGGTGTCGTTATGGAAACGGTGTTGCCCACTTACTGGAACATAATAAATATTAAGAAGGTGGCCCATTTTGGAATGTGGGAACACTTACAAGTGCAACCTTATGCTGCTAAGAATAAAGGCGAATCAGACAAGTTTAAATCAGCTAGCTTTAATCCAGGCAACAGGAGGGCTGTTGTTGCCTTGCACGGATCGAATATTGAAGATGGGAAACAATGATAAGAATGTTGCGAATGTTAGGATAGAAAAGGGTTAAACTTTCTTGAATTTCAAGCACTAGGATAACATAGAAAAGAAGCAGTGAGAACTATTTTCTTTTTCAAGGATTCGCACAGCCTTCGGAGACAGCCTGAAACCTGAAAGTACTAACGCGATCGTCGAGTCGACACTGGGGTATAAATTATTTTTGGACACACACTAAAATTTTATGGTATCACAGTTGTTTCTTATTTCCATACTACTTACTTTGGGGTTAGAGCAATTTACATATGTGATTGGTGTCCATTATTATTTACTAGCAGTTTCCCGCGGTTTCACCCGCGTTGATACCGTGTGTTGCACTGCACTAATACTGCAGCAATTTTTTTCTTATTTTAACCCATTAACGCCCACTGTACCTGCTCAGGTACAGCCATATAATCAATAAAAAAATACATATTGTTTATGGTAAGTGTAGATGAAGTTACATATTTTGAAACAGGATGACACCAGCTTTCAAATAATAAAAAAATATTGGCGGTAGCGTGAAAACAAAAGTCATTTACTTTGTTTTCTATTGCTGAATCCGAATAAGTTGTGAAAGGTAATATTATTATATTGATTTTTATTAGAAATAGTGATAAATTGTATCATTTTTGTATTTATTTTGAAAAAGTGAATATTTGTGTTAGCTACAAAAAAATAAAAGTGGAGATTTACTGCAAAACTTGTAAACCATGACTTTTTTCTTCCACTGTACACAGACAAGTACAATGGGCAGATTGATACAAAAATTATATTTTGATTTTAGACTTACGTTTACGTTACAATGGCAATTAGGCATGCCTTTACTAACTATCAAAGACTCGAAGAAGCTTTAGAGTCTATTTTAGCTGAAGACAGTAATGATATGGAGTATGAAACGGTATTAGTTCCACCGGATCCCGCCATCATGAGTGACGAGGAGGAGGGTAATGAAGATGACTTGGCATCTTCAAGTTTGCCACGAGACGTTCAGACGTTCATCAGATTGTTATGCAATTCGATTCAGCGAAATTGTTGTCAGTGGGGAGTTTTTCCACGAGAGCTTGTCTGTTGACGAATCCATGATCAAATACTTTGGGCGTCATCAATCAAAACAATTTACAAAAGGAAAACCGGTACGATTTGGCTATCGAAATTGGGCTGCAACAAGCTCAGATGGTTATTGCTATTCCTTCGACGTTTATTGCGGAAAATCTGCAGAAGCTACTGCTGATATGATCTTGGTGCAAGAGTGGTGCAATCCTTGCTGGCTAAAATGCATTTAGAAGCTAAAGATCATATCGTATATTTCGATATATTTCTTACCATTTATCAGCTATTGCAAGATTTGAGTGATCTAGGTTTCCGAGTCACAGGTACCGTCAGAGAAAATAGAACAAAGAAATGTCCCGTGACCTCAGTAAAAGACATAGTTGGATGGGTGGAGTTGATCAAATAGATCAGTCTATCAGCTTTTATCCCATATCCATAAAAGGAATGAAATGGCGGTGGGTTATTGTCACATACTTGCTAGATATGGCTATATCAAAGGCTTGGCGATTGCATGTTATGCTCAGTAAAGCTAAAGAAGAGGTAACGTATATGGACCAGCTATCTTTCAGACGAATGATTGCTCGGGCTTACTTATGTTCAACAAAAATAAAGACCCGCCCATCATCATCAGGTGTGCTTGGAGAGCGGAACAACAACGGTCATAACCCAGAACGCATTGAAAACCCACTGCGATGTGTTATTCTTCACCAGCGAATCCGCTGGCGTTGCGAAATATGTATGAAAACGCTGTGCATTGAGTAAAGTTGTCTCAAACAATTTCACTCCAAATACGCCCATTGTACACAGCTGTGTACACCCTTAAAACTTAAGACCTATAACTTTTTTTTATTTTTTATCTTTATATTCCTTTAATTTAATACTTATTAAAGTAATACATAATAATATATCGAAAGAATATACCGCAGTTTCATTTTGGGCATTAATGGGTTAATATTTACAACCACGGATTCATTGATCTGAGCTTTTTATAATTATTATTGTAACTTTTATTCTAATAGAAACTACAATATTGTAAGCACTTCTAATCAACCGGATAGAAACGAATTACAAAATTATGAAAAATTATTCACTTTTCATTTGCAAAATTACGTTTTGAACTTATCATGTTTTACTTACAGGAAGCCCACTGATGGCAGCCAGTGAAGTCTGTTAAGTTTTTTTAATAAATGTTATTTCCAGCCAGTGCTATGAGTTTGATTTGAGAACTTACCCCTGCGGGCGTAGTCTGAAGCAAATTTTTTGAGATTTTACGAAAACAATTTCAATTTTCTGGTTTATGCTGCATTAAATATCCTTTTAATAACTAACGTAGCTTTCTATCTTTAATAAATCTTAAAATATATTTGTGATTAATGAAGCTAGCTTTAAAAATTATTCTCAATCAATAAATTTTATTTACTAATGTTGTATGTTTGTGTTTTTCTTCTAACAAGTTTTGCTTAAAAATAAATTTTGCTTAAGACTACGCCCGCTGGTTTACACTCGCGGCTAAGCCACGTAGGGGTGTCCACTTAAAAAATACATCGATGTTTTTTTCGATGTGATACATCGCGGCTGTGCATCGATATTTTTCGATACATCGGTTAGAAACATCGATGTTTTCTCAAAATCTAGTACTTTTTCTAACATTGCATCACAAGCTGTAGTCGGCCTTCTGAACATATATTTTACTATAGATTCTATAAAATAGATTACTCCTATAACAGCACTTTCGTTTTTGCTGCTTTTTGAAGTTTTTTTTAAATTCTCTCTGGCGCAGTATTGCCCATGTCAATTTCCAAATTACCAAACTAGTGCCAGTAAAAGAAAAAAAGATTTGTTGCCTTTTGACTGTGGGATATAATATATTTTATATCCCGAGATATATCTTTCACCCGTTCACACTATGGGATAATATTTTCTTAGTTTTGTATGGGATTGTCCACCACCGTGGGGGGCGGAGGGGCGTGTGGGGGGCGGAAAATATATCTTTCTCGAATCGCTCCAAAACATATTATAGCTCGGGATATAAAATTATATTTCTCAGTGAGAAGGGTTCCATTGTAAACTGTGGTGAGCGATATCGAGTATATCTCGGTATTATATTTCCAAGTGAATAGCCAGCTTTAAGTTTTAATTTTATTAAATCAGAGCTAGTAATAGATGTACAATGATTAGCTGGTTACCATTGAGTCGATGTTTTATGAGAAAACATCGATACATCGAGTAAATCAATACCTTTTCAAAGCATCGAATCGTTTCGATGCATCGAATTATAAACATCGAGTGAGTTCGATACATCGATGTATATCGAATATCCCTAAAGCTACGAGACGAGCTGCGAGACAAGCCGCGAGACGCGAGTGTAAACGCAAGCGCAGCTGGCTTAATATTTTATATATTTTTTTAATTTAAATGGTCAGGCAAATACCTGTGGTCAAATGACCACATATAAATAGTAGCAATATCTATCATCCAACAAGCTATAGACTTTGATGAAGAAAATTTTTTTTATAAAAGAAGCTAGATCACAAAGTTTTTTTATTGCACGTTTTCCTACTTACTCGTTGTGCTTATAGTGTATTCATTCTAGATTTAAATGTATGGGCGAAACGGCAAAATTTATAATTTTAGTTTGTTGCTGCTGTATTATAGCTCCAAGTGAGTACATTATAGAACACAACTCTCCCACCCCCCCAACCCGCCGCTTCACCCCTCCTCCCCTTGATAAAGGTCCCAAATTTCATATTTCCTCTATTTTCAGGAAAACTATACAAGCTAGGACAAAATGGTCAAGGACTAAATTATTTGTCAATAAATTACCTACAAATAAGTATTAACATTCATTTTGATACGAGTTATAGATTTTAAGCTATGGAGCATCAAAGAGCACTAAAAATGTGCGCTTAGCAGAAATACAACATTTAACACAAAATAAACAATATAATTTATAAATTTTCACAAAAAATGCGTTTCTGTAGTACTTACCTATCTAAAACAAATCAGTTTCGTCATTGTTATCTTCTAAAGGTGTGTCGAAGCTACTAAGGCCCCAATGTCTGTCATATGGTGGAACAACGGAATGCAGCTTTAACACATCCACATATTTTTCGGTAGCCTTTTTTGCAGCTGGATGATATTGTTTTCAGTATCAACTGTAGAGCTTGATCAAAGTATGCATTGAATGCTGACAAGCTGAAGAAGGTGGTCTTTTCATAATAACACCGTATTGCTCTTGAGAGTTGGTCTCAAGAAGTGAAGTTGAAGTACCTAAACGTTTCGTAACACGATTATACTTTTTTAGGTTTGCTTGGCCCCATACTATGCAAGAATATATGTTTCTCCTTCCTTTTTACCTGCTCGCGTTAGGCATCAGAGGTTATTGTATCTTGCAAGTCGATGTTTTTACCAAGCAGAATAGACTGTACCTTTCCTGTGCCTTAGAATGCCGATATTATGTAGTATGTCGAAACGACATTGTCAAGACATTGATTTGTTGGTTCTTTTACTTGGACTGACTCCACCAGGTAAGAATATATTCTACTACATCGGCATTCTACGGCAAAGGAAAGGTTTAGTCTTTCCTGTTGGTAAAAAGACCGACTTGCAAGATACAATAAACGTTTTAAATAACCCAGATGCCTCACGCAAGCAGATAGAAGAGTCTGGAGAAAGATATATTCTCGGATAGTATCATAGTAGGTACCTAAAAAGTATAAACGATATACGATAGGTCCACTTTTACAAAAACATTGATCTGAAGAACAATACGGTGATATTATCAAAGTTTCCACCTTCTTCAGGAGCTGCTTGTCAGCATTCAACACATACTTTTCATCAAGTTCAATTATGGCGAGCAAATTCATTCAACCCAGAAAACTGAAGCTGGAAAAAAATAGTAACTTTGTACCCTAAATACCACATAGGCACCAGCTCCACAGTAGATACTGAAAATGGTATCATGCAGCTGCAAAAAAGGCTACAGAAAAATATGTGGATGTGTTAAAGCTGCATTGCGTTTTTCCACCATATGACAGACATTGGGGCCTTAGTTGCTTCGACAAACCTTTAGAAGATAACAATGACGATACTGATTTGTTTTAGATAGGTAAGTACTACAGAAACGCATTTCTTGTGAAAATTTATATATTATATTGTTTATTTTGTGTTAAATGTTGTATTTCTGCTAAGCGCACATTTTTAGTGCTCTTTGATGCTCCATAGCTTAAAATCTATAACTCGTATCAAAATGATTGTAATACTTATTTGTAGGTAATTTATTGACAAATAATTTAGTCCTTGACCATTTTGTCCTAGCTTGTATAGTTTTCCTGAAAATAGAGGAAATATGAAATTTGGGACCTTTATCAAGGGGGGGAGGGGTGAAGCGGCGGGTTGGGGGGGTGGGAGAGTTGTGTTCTATAATGTACTCACTTGGAACTATAATACAGCAGCAACAAATTAAAATTATAAATTTTGCCGCTAAAAAATCTAGAATGAATATACTATTAAGCTTAGTCTAACCTAAAAGTTCATAATCGATGATTAATAAGTCTTTAATTTGGATAACTATTTCACGCTCTAAGAATAAAATCCACTTTCCGAAGGCACTTAAGCAGGGTCGTAACTGTCGTAAGTTCTCCCGGTTCTCCAAAATCACACACATTGTAAATGATCGATCATACATACCTAGTTAAAAATCACATTCTAAATGATCACACCTAAGTTCTCTGCCATCCTACTATTACCATCATTATCATATTATTGATATTTTCAAGTCTTAAGTTATTGATATAATTATAATATTAAAATATTTATAGGAAATTATTCTCAGTAGGTAATCTTATCAGGTAATCGAACGCGTGTAAGCGGGCTGCGGGGATATCATCTCTACTTTTCTAATTTCGTAAACCTTCCAGGGCGGATATAAAATAATGCGTATGCTTTAGTTTTCCTTTCTTCTTTCTTTCTTTCCGTGTAGAGCTCTACCTGCCTGTACTGTTCACTCCCACAATCCTCATGCCTGTCTATCTAACCAGCGATTTGCGCTTTCATGACTTATCACTTTATCAGATACGACAACGGTCATCGTGTTTCCGTGCCATGGCCGTCCGTCCGTCCGTCCTGGTTGCCAAGTGGACAGCGCGGCGGGCTGCGTCGCGCGGCCTCGGTACCAGGCCCACATAGCTCGCAGGCGGTGCCAATGCAGCGATGCACCGTAATGCAACGCGCAATTGCAGTCGACCGCCCGCCTCTGACACGACAACAGCGTCACAAATGTTACTAGCAAACATTGTAATGGGATGATACTTGAATTTTACCTCTGAGATGATTTGAAGGTATTTATTTCATGTTTTACAGTTTCAGTGAATATGTAAGTGTGGATATGTAGGTATAATATGCATTTTATAGGCGTGTAACTGCGCACTGACCTCGAACAACACGAATTTTAGTGGACATCGGACACGTCAGAGATTACGCTGTTATTTTATTGTTCATGAATATCTACCGAATACAGGCCTCTTATTACCTCAATATGTATGAGATACATTATACGCTGGAGTTCAATGGCTGGTAGATCATGTATATCGTTATAGTTTTACCGGGATGTTCGAGCAACCAAACCAATCCTTTTGACTACTGTTTTTTTTATATAAATGAACTATTGATGGATACCTCTGAGGGGTTGTAAGTATGTCCTACAATTCGAATTTACAGGAAAAACACTTTTTTATTATAAAACAAGTTTTTTTGTCACAACAACACCGTACAACATAAACATACAATGACACAAATACAGTCCAAACAGATACACAAAAAAGCTATGTTGTCAATTATTTGGTAGTATATTGCAAAATATCTTTTTTCGAAAATAAGTATCTCAAAATTAAATGTTGTTCAAATATCAACCTCAATATACCAACTGCAAATAACATTGAGTATTGAAGAAATTAATAAGGCAGATAAAAGGTTATCTCTCGTTTTTATGCTGTAGCAACAAACAAGCGTAAGAGAGACCGACATTCAACTTCATAGGACGGTAACAATTCAGTTGCATTACATGACTCAAGGAAAGTCAATTGTAAAAACACAGCATGTAGGGCTACATGAACTGATTCTGCACAAACATCATTTCAGGAAAATGTTTTTGTGGTACACATGAAAATAAACTAGCTAGGGTCGTACGGTATAAATAAGAAACACTGCAAATTAAGTACATCAAGTAAGAAAGAACTAAATAAGGCACATAAAACGTTATCTCTCGTTTTTAGGGTTCCGTAGCCGAATGGCAAAAAACGGAACCCTTATAGTTTCGTCAAGTCTGTCTGTCTGTCTGTCTGTCTGTATGTCTGTCTGTCTGTCTGTCTGTCTGTCTGTCTGTCTGTCTGTCTGTCTGTCTGTCTGTCAGTCCGTATGTCACAGCCACTTTATTCTGAAACTATAAGCATCACATAGCTAAAACTTGGTAGGTAGGTGTATTTTGTTCACCGCTTTCCGATTCAGATACAAAAAGTAAGAAAAAAATAATATTTAAGGCTCCCATACATGAAACTAAAACCTAAAATATATTTTTTACTCAAACCTATGCGTGTGGGGTGTCTATGGATAGGTCTTTCAAAATAATGTTGAGGTTTCTAAAACCATTTTTTCTAAAAGTGTAAGGTTTGAGATATAGACGCTTCCAAAGTGGTAAAATGGGCGTCCCCCCCATCTAACTTTTGAACTAAGAAAGTTAAAATTTTGAAAAAATATATAATGTAGATCTCAACAAAAACTTGCAACGAAAATTTGTTTGAAGGAGATCGAACCAGTAGTTTTTGAGATATTGCACATTTTTATCAACCGCAAATATAACTTTGTCTTTTATACAAATACTATGAAAAACAAAGTTATTTTTGCTGTCGCAATATATTGTGATGTTTTCGTTAAGTGAAAGTAAGTGGACCCTGAATTTAGTTAAGGGTGGCACGGATCCCTCAGTGCGCGGGTCCGACACGCACTTAACCGGTTTTATACTGTAGAAACAAACGAGCGTTGTAATAAATAAAGCAGATAAACAAGCGTTGTAATATAAGAGAGATAGACATTCAACTTACATAGGACGGTAACAATTCAGTTGCATTACATAACTCAAGGAAAGTCAAATAAGAAACAGCATGTCAGTCAAGAAGTCAATTCTACTAAACTTTTAAAGTAATTTTTAAAGTTGGTCACGATCTTATTCTTCATTTGTAACTTTATTACTTAGGGCGGACTGAATGTTTGTGGACTGGACCACTTACAACAAAAGAAGCATTTAATGCATTCGAAAGCTTAACTCTTTAGGATAATAATATCACTATTTAACTTGAAATATTGTAACTTGTTTTATACTACACTATTTAACTTAAAAAAAATTAATTTATTTGGGTGAGGACACCCCCTAAAACAATCAATATCTGGCTTTATCTGGTCTCAAATGCCAACTGCACTCAAAGTTTGTTCGGTGCTTTTTTCGTTCTACCCAATAAATGATAATCCCGTACTTTTTAATTCACGTTTGTCTGTAACTATTAATATGTTAAATTATGTTTTAAAATGATACAATATTGTTATGTTGGTAAGTTTATAAAGGTGTTTTAACCTGTACAAATGTGTAATATCATTTTATGTTACGAGCAACGCATCATTTGTTATGTATTGTATTGTTTGTTGTGCATTTATATGATAATAAAAGAAACTTCAAAAACAAAAACAACTGAAAGTTTGCGGACTCTAATAAAATATTGGAGTCCGCAAACTTTGTGCGATCCGCGTATAATCTTTAAAAAAACCTCTTTTCATGCTTTACCGCACCTTTCAGCAATGCAGATGTGAAAACATGGTAAATTCACCAAAATATTCGTCCACAAAATTCTCCACAAAAGGTCAGCCCTTACGATGCCGCTGGCCATAATAATCAAGCTGCTAAATGTAGCTTTGACCCCTTCTATAAAGACAATAGGGGTCATTTGTCACCCCCTCCCTGTCGCGTGACCTCGCAGCTTTGCGTCTGACTTGCTCGAAACCTTCCTAATTTTGCTACGCCCAGTTTGATTATACAGTTTTCAGCTCATCGTGCGTCATAAGCTTTGAAAGTAAGATCAGACTCTCTCCGCGTTAAAATTCACAATCAATAAACTAACAAATATATTGATTAACAGCAAGAAATTAAACAAGTTTGGTCAAAAGGCCTACACGTAAGATACATAGAGAGAGACACTGACAAGCATGAATTATAAGGTTTTTTCCGAACTCTACCACAATTAGTAGGATGCAAGCAATATCGTATGGGCGAATGTTTCGTTATAGATTGAAAGAAACTACTTACTTTTCAATTTATTTATCAACCAGAGTACTAAAAGTTTCGAATTTCTTTCTTCTTTATATAGCTTTTAACATTTTCGTAACGCGTTTATATCTATTCTTTGAAACTACGGAACTTAAATACCGGAAATAGAAGTTTACTAAGCGGAGCTTCAATCAAGATTGGAATGCAAAAGGATGGAAAAGTGAAATAACCACTTAGCCACGATCTCTCCTGATGGTCCTACCAAAAGTCCAACCTAGGGTGGATCGGTCCATGTTAGGTGATTGATTAGTTATTTCTTAAAATTACAGTTTATTGATGGCTACTTCTCGCAGTTGTAATTTACTTACTGTAAGCGCTATAATAAATAGAATTCCAATGCATTAGTGGAAAATTCATGAACACAACTAAATAAATTGAGTGAAAAAAGAAAATTCAATAAGACAACCAATACATAATACAAAACGAATGCGTTTTAATTGATACAAGAGACAAGTTTACAAGTTGAGATTTTTATACAAGTTACTATCTGGGCTAGGGAAGAGTTATTGAAAGAGGTTAGTGGGCCGCCGACTCAGCGGAACAGGAGGGCGCGGCGAGGCCTTTACAAAGTGAGCCTTCGCCTGCGATGCTTCCCTAGTAGATATTTCTTTTTATGGGCTACGGATAAATGTCAGGGAGTGGCGGGCGCGCCTAGGCATTCCTGCCTTATGACTTGCTTTACGCGTGCGATAAGGCAGGATTGCTGCTTTTCCAATCGTTAAACGACTCTATTTTATTTAACCACAGGATTGACCTTTACAACGCAAATGCTGAGTGGTCGTTAAAACCTTTGTTGCGGCTCTAAAACGAGCATTGGCGAATGGAATAGCATGCGCACGCACTTGAAGTGTTAATGTCTTTGCTGTGAGCACTAGTAATTCACTTTTGTTGCAGTTGAAATAAGGTGAGCTTTTAAACGCAACATTTGACGCCGCAAAAAAAAACAATTTTGTAAGAAAGAGCGCGCGTTATTCTACCCCATCCATGTGCATGGTCCTTCGTCCTTACGAGTACAATTAAGAACTCTTGACGCCTCCTGCAGTCCTAATGTTGGAGGAATATCAGCATCCCATATTTCTCACGCTCGCACCCAGCGAGCCCCCAGGATCTTATTTCTATCTCTGTCTATTCCCTGGGAAGCACCGGTCCCACCCGCAGGTTGTATGGTGAGAAAATTAACGGATGTTGGGAACGGCGGCTTTTTGTACTTTTTGTCGTTGAAATTGTTAATAGTGCATGCTGAAGGCCGGTTCGAACACGCAGACAACTTACTGACTGACACTGTACGAAGAAGTTAGGTCACTGTTCTTTCGAGTATAGTATAGTGTGATCCTATGTAAGCTCTACGAGCTTTCACATAGGTTGGTGAGAAAACGTACGTACGTACATTTAAGTATGTAGTAATTTTAAGTTTGTTAATGAATACTTTATTGCACAATCTGGAATTAACGCCATATGGCATTCAGTACCAGTCATACCTTCTGGCTTAGCAGAAATTATTGTAAGAGGTGCGATAAAGAAATAAGATGAATTATGAATACTTTATTGCACAACCTGGAATTAACGCTATATGGCATTCAGTACCAGTCATACCTTCTGGCTTAGCAGAAATTATTGTAAGAGGTGCGACAAAGAAATAAGATGAATTTATTAGGAAGAAAATAAACGTTGATAATAAGTCACAGAAAATTTTTTTAAAATATGAAAATAAAACATTAAAGCTATTGTCATTGGCTATAAGCTTTGCATATCTGTATTTAATGTAATAATTTAATTAAAAGCTGTGAATTGTGTAAAACCAAACTAGTTTATAAAATAGTTTTTTGTTACAAATATGATAGAATTTAGGGGTACTTCTCTGAATTAAGATTCACCCAGCTCTAGTTTAATATCGAAAAGTGCATTTGTTAAAAGTATACGGGCTCGGGCTTTGAATTGGTTTATAAGTAGGTTCAGGATAGTAAGATAGAATATACGGAAAGAAAACACAATTTTTAACTTCGTAACTTTGTTCGGACTAGTTAAGAGGTTAACATATCAAAAGCCCCATTCGAGAGGAGTGAGAGAGTTTGAAAGTCATATTTTTGGTTTTTCGCATATAGATCAGAAACTATGCGTCCTAGGGACATAAAACCTTCTACAAAATTAAATCTGATTTTGCTGCCAGCTTACTCTGACATGTTTTGAACCGACTACGAAAATTTGTTCAACCTGTATTTTTTGACATCGTTGGAATTACTGACTAGTCCATACGAAGTCAAAAAGAAATTCCCTAAAGCCTTTTTTGACCGTTCATATCCTGGCTGCCTGCTAAAGAGTGCTTTTAGCTCTTTGTACAAAATTATTTGTGCAAAAGTCTTTAAGTAATTAAATAATATGCAGTCAAACATGAACAAAAAGGCTAGAAACTGCTGTAACCAAAGCTCAATACAGCGGGAACCAACAGGATGTGACCTAAAAGCTCTCGTCATCCCTTCGGCTGTCATGCAAATGAGGATGTTAAACAAAAACAGGCAAAACCCAGTGAGTTGGTACTACTCTAAGGTACTACTACGTATAGAGAACTATGCCAACATGCCAAGCAAAAAATGTGTCACAAACATAGAAAGTAGTATAGTATAGAATGACAAACGCGGATTTTCAGCGAAACCAAAAAGTTGCGTTACATGTGTGCGTTCAATAGTGATGTGTATCTTATGGTGGTCCAAGTTTTATCAACAAGGTTGCGATAAATCATGTAAATTGAAACAAAAATATTTAAATTAATGCACTTTTAATAACATAATAATACTTTTTATTTGTTAAACAAGACAACTTCATTTTTTTTAAATACAATTTTATTTACTTATGTATAAAGACTTGCTAGAAGCACTTATACACGTTCCAACATAGACCTTACCACGGCACAGCTTCGAGACAGTTGTGTGGGCCAGTGCTAAGAAGCTGTGCAAGAATTACGGTTACCTAAAATATCAGTCAATAAATTTATCGATACTAAAGACGTCATCATTTAGTCAAGCCCTAGTGTAAAGATACGGTTTCTTATTTTACTGAAAATATCTGAATTATTCTATTGGAAACTTTATATGGCTGCATAACCACAAAGGAAATCCTAAATTTACTGTACAATTTGGCATCGGAGTCGATTTCACTCACAAATTTTATAAAATTTGTATTTAATTTTTTTATCAATAATTCCTATTTACTGGTGAAAAGTATGATATTCGGGATTGTATCCTCGGCGCACTTCACAGTTGCTAAAAGCATACAAAACTTAAATTATAACTTTATCCATTCATAATTTTTCAAAAATTCCAGCGACGGAAACTTGATGTTTCCACTAAATCCATTATTTCGTAGAAAACGGTCTCGCTGTCATAAGGTCTTTCGCTGTCAAATCCTATAGAATTTCAGTGAGTAGCACGCTCTTTTTAAAGCGAAGATTTTTTTCTTCCTCTATGGTCACAAATACGACGACAAGATTGTGACGTTTGAAAATTTTTATTATAATATTGAATTATAATTTATACTACGAGTTGATGATTGCGTCATCAATTCATGGAGCAAAAAAATTGTTTGTGATGTCAGTTCCATACGCTTTTAATAGTAGTTCAATGGCAAAACCAAACTTTTTAACAACATAATTTGGAATGATAAATGAGAAAATTATATCGATATATTAGGTATTTCGAATTTTGAAGAAGGTTCTTTGGGAGTGTAATCTTACAACATTGTTGAAGTGACGCAGCCTTTTAAAAAGCCTTAGGCTTTCCAATATCAGGGTGGAAGAATGGTATAGGATAGTTTAATTTAATTAAAAATATTTAGTATAAATATATATTTTTTCGTTTTTGAATAGGGCAGTTTTATTTTTTTATGTTGCATGTCTTAGTGTAAATATTTTTCGGTTTGTTATAATAAAATAAAATAAAACAGAATATAAATCAACTACAGTATAATTGAATGTAATAAATTTAAGATTGAATAGAATAATTAATGTTTTTTTAGTACATGTCACTAGCAGCCTAAGACTCGAAATGGTGGTGGTTTACGTATAGTTAATTGCCACCGATTTTTGAAAGTTTTAGTCACGTGATAAGTAATCGTTTATAAAACGGATTTGAGAGGTTAGCCCGTAGAAAAAGCTCCAAACTCCTTCCTAGTACGTGATCGAAGGGGTAATACAAATTGAATTTCAGATGAATGTACGGTATGTATAACTGTGAACATAAAGGGTTAAATAAGTATATGTCTCGTAAAAATTTGTGAAATCAATGAAAGTAATGAAATCGAAATCACATTCGTAGATATTAGGATGAACTGTGGCAGTTATATGTTAATTTTTAAACACGTGAAGCTTTAGTATTTCAAGTTCCCCATTTACAGGGTTCTGTCTATAAGTACTATGTTGAAACCAATTTCAAAAATAACGTCCTACGGTTTCAGAACTGTATTTTCTCAAAAAACTGTAAATTCACTACTGAGAAATTAGCACTAATAAGTAGTTAAATAAACCTAACGAGCGTACTTTTGTTTTTTGCATCCATTTCAAGATAACTAGAGTATAAATAGCACCAGTTATTGTTAATCGACAGAAGCGTATAGCGTATTTGCAAGATATTAATATTACACGATATAACGTCGTTACCGCCTGTTTACAGATTGCACCAACTCTGAAACTTTTGGGTTTGAATAAAAAAAGAATGTCAAACCTTAATCCATAAAAGAGGGTCTACTTACATGACGCAGCAACAGCCAGGATCACCACCGCAGCTTCCAGCATCCCCATTTTTGAGATTTACGTGCACGCTGGATCAGTTCACTCGCACAAGTTTGACTCACATTCAAAAATTTGAATGCGCATCAAATCTTTATCACGTAGCAGTCCATGGTAATATTAAATCAAGCATTAGATGCTTTAGAAAAGTCTTAATTATTTTTTAAATTGTTTCCTTTGGCGTGGAAAAAAGTTTTCAAATCGCAGTGTCGTGGTTCGCGTTCGTCAGCCGTGGGAGTTAAGGGAGCTTTTCAGTCCTGAAGGCGGCAAGACACCGGCCCCGACTAACCCCACGACTACCCTTTGGTGGTGCGGTGGTGCCTCGGAATGGGGGCAGGGGTGCGTCCCGACTATAAAGAAAATTGTCTTCCCTCCACTAATTGAAACAATATTTGTCTTCGACGAAATTAACTTTGCAAGTTGATGAGCGAGGCGTGAAGATTTGTTTGCTGTTTCGTTTAAAAACAAGTGAATAATTTTTTTAGAGTATCATGGTAATAACTTGTTACACTATTAGTAAATAAACTCTTACGTTACAATACATGTGATTGGTGACCTATGCCTTTTTGCTTGATAAGCAAGATTACTAATAAAACAAATTACTGAAACTGAAACGTACTTACTTATCATTTTTAACTATGCATACACATTAATTATAGATTAAGAATATCAAAACTAGGCGACTGCCCTAGTTTCCTAAATAGCTTTATTATACAAAAGCTATAACTAATTAATTTGTACGTAATTAGGATAATCAAGCAACCGTAACTTTTATATGCTTCTAGACCGTGTGTTTTCAATCATAAACATGAGTAAACCATAATAACTGCTTATGTGATTTATTGCATGCTGAAATCAATTCGATCCCCTAACTAAACCTAAATACAAAACTATCATCTAACGACCAGCAAGGTTATTCCAACAAATCAAATCACCAAAGCGCCCGTAAGTGCTAATAAAGCTGTTACGAGGGTAGACGGGCGGACGACCTATAAAGGGGCTGTAAAGGTAACGAAGACCATAACGCAAATGCCGTGGAATTATTGTCCCGTAACATTTCGGCCCAATTAGGGGACATGGGACGCGGCTGGAGTTAACCTCGTTGAATCAGGGACGGGTTTGCCAAGCTGATGGTCAAGGCATATAAGGGTTTACTGTGCATAATAGGGTTAACGGGTTGTGTTGTTGATAGAAATACTATAAAAATACGTTCATTTCCAAAAATCTGTTTACATTATGTTACGGAGTTTTCCCGGTAAGTAGTCAGAGACACTTGTGTTGGGAAGAGACGCTTGTATTGGCACTACCCAACGAATAATTTAAATATGAATCGTCATTTCGTATGAAACATCGGACAGATAGCGCTAACCAGAACTTATTGGGACAAAGTGAAACAAGCCGTAAACTAGATACAGAATAATTTACCCATCCTTCTGTACCTAACTTTTTGTACCAAAATACACCGACCGGTATGATGCAAAGGTTAGTAACAATTAACAGCAGCTGATTTATGGTTGTTCAGGTTTAAATGGCGTTTCGAGGCAAATGAAAACAAACAGGAAGGTAAATGATTTGATTGAATCTGACGCCGATGGCTGTGAATGCCGTTAGTGCCGTTACAATTTTAAGGTGGCTCCACACCGCCCGGCGTCGGCATAGATACCGCGGTAGCATATTCCATAGTATCTGACAAGTCTTGTAATAAATAAGTCGTAACGTCATTGTCATCCATCACATACTTTTTTATAGTTGACCTGGGCCTCAAGTTTTTGGTTTGATTTCTCTCTAGTTTCTCCCTGCACTTTTTAGGATCCATTACTCGACATTGCGGAACTCAATTACTTAATGTTTTAATAATCCTTATTATAATATATATATATTTAGCTAAAGGGTACAGATGAATTAAAACAGCCAAAATTTGTAAACATGTTTTAATTAATAACCGAAAAATGTACATTATTCATTTAAATTAGATACTACAACTTCATACATAAATTAGATAAATAACAGGCAGTACATTCAGTAACAACTCTGATTTACTTACAGGTTGCACTCAGGGACAATCACCACAATTATGAGGCAATACAGAAAACAACTTTAATTGTCATGAAAGACACAGTAATTTGAGTGAATTTGCTTCGCATTAGTATTTTTAGGGTTCCGTACCTCGAAAGGTAAAAAACGGAACCCTTATAGGATCACTTCGTTGTCCGTCTGTCTGTTTTTATATATCCACGGTAAACGCTTCGTTTTTAACAACATAATGATTCCACCGTTACATTTTTGTGGGTTGTTGATAGTAAATCGGTTTTCTGTATCATCTCTCCCGTCACTTCAGATCAGATCTTTTCGATCTATTTTCGCGTGTGACTGACCTCGTAATATTAGTGTAACATATAGGATACACTTAAACATAGGTCATATTATGCAAATTCGGATAGTGAATTGGTAATCATTTCCAATATACTTACGAGTAAATAATTATAACAGATGTATTTCTTGTCAAGGTAGGAAACGCCGTTTTCAGTCAGATGCAAAATTATGAACCATTTTATAATTAAGTTAATTATATTATCTAAACATGCGAACATATTCTTGCACCTGATTATCTAACGATATATTTAATTTGAAAAATTAAGTTTAATGGTACAACACGCAAATATTTCATAAGCTGCAACCGTATGGCGAAATTCGGGCACGACATAATTTCTTACCCTAAACAGATCACTTATAAATTGCTAACGCCAAAGATCGCAATATAAAAACGTGGCAGTATTTACGACAATAATTAGTTAGATTACAAACAAATACATACATCAACGCACGCTCACATCTCTTAATTTAAAAAATAACAATATACCTACACACAAATTACCTAATACTAAAATATTTACCATCTATGACTAATATATACAAATTTACAAATATTTACCTACTTTGTCTAGCCTGTAACGAGTCTGTTTTCTGTTACAGAATTATTATTGTATCTGTATCGGGAGCGATTGATTAATTAGGAAACAAAGTAGTAATAAAAGTAAATTATTTATTTAAATGCTTCATTAACAGGTGCAGTAATTAAATAATAAACATAATTATGTAACTTTGTATTAGAATCACATACATACTTAAAGCAAACCAGTTACCTCTTCAAACTCTGATCAGGCAATTGGAAACTATCACACGGTTCCATGTTTTGATTAAATAAATTGATGTATTTACATAAATATAGTAGCAAGATGTTTATTTATTTTCTGTAATAATACAATGGCTATAAATATAAATACGAAATGTAGTTTTTAGTTTCCTGATCTGACATCCAACCTCAAGACTCCAACAAAAAATAGAGAAGAATCTTTTAACATAGATCAGATAAGTGACGACACACGATATACGATTACATTTCTCGTTTGGGCGATCTCTACCATCTACGTTTTTACAAGTATGTAGTTCCTATCGAACATTATTCATAGGATATGTTTGCTATAACCAAATTATTATGTTACAATTCAAAAACACCGTAATCTCTTCGAGTTTACACATACGAGATCTGATTGAAATTAATATCAATTCCACTACAGTTCGCGGAGTAAAACAAATCACATAAATCAATAAATAAAAAAATATTCTGTTATATTCGTTAAAATTCATTAAGTTTAAATTTACCTCATGTTAACCTACACTATTTATACGATTTACGCGTTTAATTGTTTTAAATATTATTCTACGATTCGTGGTTTTCTTTATCAATTCAACTTAAATATATCGTACAGTCTCCACAAGATAACCTCTTACTGCAATCTTTCTCCTCCTTTCAGAACATTATGCAAAATCACGAATCATATAATTTTATTAGTTTTACTTTATATTAATTTACTAATTGTATTTTAAAAAGTTTATTTTTATTACTTGAATTGTATAAAATCACAAAAGGAAAGTACGATTTGTGCATAAAGTACAGTGTTAATAATGCCCGAAACAACTATATTGGTCTTTATTGCTGAGCCGTTTTTGATACAGCTTTACTATCTGTTTTACTAGTAAAATTTACATTAGTTATGTTATCGCTATGAGGGGAAGGAAAAACAAAGTGATCAAACCCAGTTACAAAAGTGTTATATGGTCAGATAATCAAGACAAACTCAAAAACACAAATGTCTTGATTTTGAGTTTAACTTGAATAAATGGCCGAATGTTCGACGAATTTTGGCGACCTTGTCACATGTAAATATTCTAGAATATTAGTTTCTTTTACTTTAATTGACTTGAGCAATGTTGCTAGCTTCGTATTTTCACAATATCTGTCTAAATGCCCAGCATAGAGTTTGTTAATTTTGAATTTGAGCCATTCGACTCACAATTAATGGTGGCTCGTAATAATAGTTTTGTATTAAAACTATCCCATAACATCATAAAGTCTAAGCTAAATTTCGAAAATGTTTATTTGGGTTACAAATTTATATACGTAGATATTAATTTTATAGGTCATAAGTAATATGCTATCATGTTAAAAGGGTCATGTTAAAATTCGCTATGAAAATGTTTAATATTTTTCTATAGTTGTGAAGGAAATTGTAAGATTAACTTAAAAGAGCATACACTTTTTTATGTGTATGTAGTGTATATAGACTCGTACATTTAGAGTTGCCATTAAATGGTTAGAACAGTTTTAATATCGTATCACCTTTTGGTATGAAATATATAGATAGTGCCATCCACGAAGGCGCGCCCCACCACTCGTCCAAATCGTTTATAGTACATGTGTGCAAGCTTTTGAATTGAATTTGGAACATCTTAATGACTAATGAATGACAAGCACACTTCAAAAAATACACTCAAAGGGAAAGATGCTCTACTTGGATATGGTTTTAAGTAGGTATGGTTAGTTACTAGAAAAGTAATATATTATTTTTAAACTGCACAAGCATCATATTTACTATTCACGTAAACGAAATACGTAAGAACGTTTTATTACATTTTAAAAATTTTTTTAAAACTTTCTTTTTAAGAGAACCATCGGTCCACCGGGACTTCATACGCGTGAATTGTTTTTTCTTCGTACACGTAGGTCCTAGCGTAATGTTTTATAGCCTTTACCGATTAAGTACATCTCGGTAATATTATAAGTTACCAAATGGTTTTTTTTTATTTTAAATTGTTTATGGTGTTTAGGTCACCATTACAATTATTTCAGTAAATTTAATAATGACAGTAGATTATACCAGGTTTATTTTTTAGTACAACACACTGGGTTTTCCTTGATATTTTAAAAATAATTTAAGCAGAGCCACTTTCGTGACTAGTCTGAATATTTGAATGACGGCCGGCTCGCAACTGACGCGCGTGTCACCCCCCGCACCCCGCACCTTCATCAATCAAAAAAAGAGTGGGGCGCGCCTTCGTGGATGGCACTATCTATAACTGAAACAAGGTCGTGATATCTCACAAGTAAGTAAATTAAAACTTATTTTCCTTTGAATATTTCTTGCTACAAGAATACAAAATAATATTTACAATTATTTCTCAATCACAAACCTTCTGCGCTCTCTAAAGATTTGTACTACACAAACAAAAAATATTAGTTGAAGGCATAAAAAAAGAGTCTAAAGAAGAAAGATTAATAGATACTAAACAAGGAAATAATTGGTCGCAAGATATATATATTTGGAAGTATTACTTGTTTCTCTTATTTCCAAGTAGATTAAATTAAGTAATGGTTCACACAGACGAAAGAAATGAATCTAGCGATTAGAATAGATAACCTAAATTAACTAGAATTTTAAGATTTTTAGTCAGTGTTTTTAAGAAAAGATGAAATTGCGTCGAGGTAAATTCTTTACCATTTGTTTATCGTAGAATGAAAATTATTTATCGCAATGCACATAGAACATTGGTGGAGAAAGGTTTCTACTACCGTAACCACTAGCTGTGATCGCACTGGTAACTTGTGTTGATTTTTAATCAAATCGTGTTATTATTCGTCGTTTTGTGAAAAAAATATGTAAAAAAAATATATGAATTCCAATGTGATCACAGCATTAGTATAAAACTGTTTTCCTACCAGAGATGACTTGAATTGCTTCTCCCTATTTAGAGTCCTTAGTCATCGACCACATAGACAATTAGACGGATAATGTTTGATCTTTAAGAAACAAAATCTGTCAACGATTTGATAAAGAGTGCGGGCGGGGGGACGCAACGCTCCCGATTGGTCATTTGCTACCGCAACACTTCTGATTGGTCACACGATGCCGCAACCTTGCTTACGTTTCACCGAAGTGGACAAAACTGGACGCAGCAGCGTGTTGTGTGGTTTTATAGTCAGATCCGTTATCAGCCAACGCTCGCCTGCTTCTAGATGTCTAGTTGGTGTGTGGTCGACGTTAAGGGCTTCAGAACATCCCTGGTAGATAAAGCAGCATTATAATCCGTTTTTCTGTACTACTCAAACAATGTAAACAACAATTTTATAACTTTTAAAATAATATCAGTGAATAAAATTAATAAACTATTTTATTCGAAAATACCTCAGTGTTCAATTAAGACTTATGTAGGTTGCGAGTTTTATATTTATCATATTTGAAAATGAATCATTTCATAAAAAAAGAGTGTCACGTTTGTTTACAATATTCGACTAGCAAAGGAAAACGTACATTACATTGAACTCATCAGTTAAAGCTTATGCTCTTTACTTTGCTCAGACGCGGTTGTCCTCCTGCTGGGGCTGGGGCGGGGGCGGGGGCTGGGGCGCGGCGCGGTAGAGCGGGTTCCTGTTCTTGACGGGCAGCGGGTGCGCCTCCGTGTTGAGCACCCACTCGTCCAGCGGCAGCAGGCTGTCGTCCGCGAACAGCAGGTACAGGTACTGGAAAATGAGGTTATGTTACGTGAATAAAAGGCACCAAGTGTTGCGGCTATATCTGTTGTGCAGCATGTTGATTCACTAAGCAAATGACAATGCTGTCATCGAGAACGATAAGACAGTTTGACGATTTTCTTTTACTTCAACATTGAGCAGCGCATTTAGAACCGTCAAGCTATTCTGAAATTCAAGCTCGACGTCCAACACAGTGATAATGTTGTCGTTGGTGAGTTGCCCAGCAGAAAAGTTCGATGTTAACGAATAGTTACGCTTAGAACCCACGGCACGGTTTTATTTCAAAACCCACGAGCCCGCCAGTTTTTGCGGCCCCGAAGCCGCCGCGGCTGCGATTTTCGATCGCAAACGTGGCGGGCGCATCCCGCCCAGGCTGCGGGAACCGCGAACCGCACGTCGACGCGGTTTTCACCCGCGCCCGCCGCAGCGGCAGGAGCCGCAATCAAACTACGCCCGCGCGGGCGTAAACCGCGTCGTGAGTTTAGTTATAACTTTTTACATACAAATCTGCATTCTACAGAGGCTGCGGGCTTGTGACGGGTGGAAACCGCGCCGTGAGTTCTTAGCGTAAGATTTAATTTTTGTCTAGCCTACTATCGGGACCTCCACCACACAAGCCACGAAAGGAGTGAAGATTTAAATGAATGTTATTATGATGATCAGACGCCGACACTTCAAGTTGCATTTATATTAAAAACTAATCCTTATTACAACTGCATCATAAGCCGTAGGTAGTGTTTACCTTGACGAGCTGTTGGCCGTACATCGATTTAGGCAATCGGTCTAAAAAGTATATCAGTATTCAAATGCCATAGTTACCGTCCTAGCTACGTATTAATATTTGCACAGTACACAAAAAGTTAATGAACTTAAGTTTAAAAACATTCCTTGAATTAATTACTTTATTCCATCCAATAAATGTCAGAGTTGCATGTCACTTTCAGTATCTAGGTCATAAGGATAGTAAAAATAACGTACCTTGAGCGTCTCAGCGAGGAAGAAACTCTGCTGCACGTCGTCACCCTGTGGACTCTGGTGGTATACGTTGACTAGCCCCGTGTATCCGCCTTCTACACGACAGTGCTTCTCCAAGGCCTGAAAAAAAATTAGAACATAATTACTTAAACCAAGAATTTGTAAGAATTTTCAGCCTGCTAGCCTAGCCTTTTTAAAAATAACATACCAAAAACATGTTATTTGAAAATCTACAATACTGTTTAATTTTTTGAACCGATCATAATAACAGAAGTGCGGTAACAGAAGACCTACAAATAGTAGAGTTACAATCAGCGAGTACAGTTTTAGTTACGGTGTATTTGTATATTTTTCAGAGGCATGTATTTCTCACAGACTTATCTGTATAACTAACACATTAACTTAACTGCTGAGGGAGCTGTAGAGCGTAGGTTGTCAGGCGAGGAAAATGAGCACACCTCAGGTTTGCAATTGGTATCGTGTTATAATCAAGATAATATCACAATCCAACTACTAAACTAATACCCACTCCGTCGACCGCGTAGCGCACACAAATCTCAGAACACGGTCTTTGTCTAGATCTTCCTTCTGTCATTATGTCCGCTTCTGTATCCTTGAGCACGCCAGTGTTCGAAGTTGCGTCAAAGACTCTGACGAGGTAAAATCTCAAAAAGACTGGCCAGCGATGATAAACGACACACCGATAAACTTATTTATTTTTACCTGCACAGCCTCCCAGCCCCAGTCGCGGTACTTCTGGTCCTTGGTGAGGCGCCACAGGATGAAGTAGCTCTCGAAGGTCTCGGGCCGCAGCAGGTACACTTTCTCGTTGCTCTTCTGCGCGCGCGCCTCTACAGCGCCGCTGAATCTGAAAACGATACAATATGTGGTTAATATTACTGGTATATGCACCGACTGTCTTGGTAGAGCTCTTGAGCAACTCTCCTACCACAACATTTTTATTATATCCACGTATCTATTGGTGGGCGGGGCTAGGGCTCTAGGGACTTAGTATCTTAGGAAAAGGGATATCCACGCCACTAGGGAGTTAGTTTCCATCTTAACGTTAGTTTCTATACTGAACAGACGGGACTTCTTCCCACCTGTACACATTATTAGGTAGTAGTTCTCGTATAGTAAGTATACTATAGTATACTACAGTAGTATTAAAATAAATATTTTGGGTATAATCTCACTTCATTTTACACAAATAATGTCTGTGATCGAAGAAGGGTATCACACATAAAACTGAAAGCCTATAGCCGTGTAGTTTAAGATGCTTAATTTAGCAGTTCACTTTGGGAACACGTAGTACTCATATTACAATAAGTAATCGATTTATTCTGGTCATTTTAACACTTTGTTATACTCAGCACACGAAACTTATTTCTTTACCCAACGGTTATCTGGAAGAAATCGCTTTAAGCGATAAGACCGCCTTATTTGTATATGTTTCTGTAAAAATTTAACACGTTCCGGGACACTACTCCAGACACAATAGATGTTTTATTGTTTTCACGCCTGTAGGCGGGCACTGTCCCGGAACGTGTTAAACTGTAAACTGAGTTTTGTAACATGCAATAAAAAGTTATCTATCTATCTTAAACAGTTTACCTGAAAGCCTCCGGTCCGAGCTTGGTGTCGGAGCGTATGTAGCTCTCGTGGCAGGTGTCTGTTAGTTTCTTCGCCACGTCCATGTAGCGCTCCGACAAAGAGTTCTCGAGGGTCGTAGACGCCAGCGCGAACATGCCGCCTGGGAAATATTGTATTTACTTGGTTATTGAGGGAATTTAGATAATACATTGGTACCTACTAACGATACGGCTGATTGGCTAACAATAATTATCTTTTAGCTAAAAAAATAAGGCTTTAACATGAGTGATCAAGTCTTCTCCTCGAATATTATTCCATATTTCATCTCAGCGAGATACGCTAGTCCATAATCAGCCAAAAGACGTCCACTGCTGAACATAGGCCCCCCCACGGCTTCCCACAGCGACCGGTTGTGAGCGGTCTGCATACAGTGTGATCCTGCGATCTTTACAAGGTCGTCTATCCATCTTGTCTGTGGACGTCCTACGCTGTGCCTTTGGTCGAAGGTTCTCCAATTTACGGCCATCAGTACTTCGCGCTATGTGCCCTGCCCCCACTTGAGCTTACTGATTAGTTGGCTACACGTCCGTTACCTTAGTTCTTCTACGTATCTCCTCTTAACTGATTCGATGTCGTAAAGAAACACCAAGCTTGCATGCAGCTTGCCTCGCCGTGACCCTTGATTCTATTCATTTGCACAGCTGTTGAATATTATTATAGATGCTTACTCACCGGTAAAGCAAGACAAATGGTCCATCTTCTCCTCAAATATCCTTCCATACTTCATCTCAGCTAGGTACGCGAGTCCAGATGGTGACATTCTCAGCATCTTGTCTAAAGCCGCCTGCATGGCCGTGTCGAACATGATACGAGCATTGGTGTCGGTCTGCCCGGAGACCAGCCAGGCCTTGAGGAGGTATTCGTAGAATGAGTCGCCGAGCGCGCCGAGGGATATATGCCCTGTGGGGAAAGGAATAGAGTTGAGATTAATGTTGCAGGGACTCGATGTAAGATCTGAAAAAGTATCTGGAAGTCATATCTATCAACAAAATGATTAACTTGTTGAAATACAGAAAACATCTTTAAACACTCAAAAAGATAATGTGTCATGAGAAAGGAGTAATCAAAATTGAATTATTAAGTTCAATGATTGGTTTCATTTCATTTAATTAACGCTAGAAGGAAAGGGTAAAAGAACATATTTCAGGTTTTTTAATGGATTCACATCTAATAAAAATCTACATGTTATCGTTATCTCTTATTTCATAACAACTTATTTATTCAAACATACCTAGCTGATATATCATTATACCATCTAGCGTGCTTATGCACAAGCCATAATCATAAACAATTTGGTATTATATTTGAAAATGAGTAACTTGTCTACACGCAGTAACTGGAAAACCCTTTATTTATAAAACATTGAACCGAAAAAGTTTTTTTGAATTGAATTGAAAAAGTTCTATACCATAACATGTAAAAGATTTCTTATTTGTCACGTATTTTGAAGCTAAGCTTTTATTGAATAAGCGGTAGTTGTAACTCACTCTGTCCCCACTGTCCTGTGCGCGGGTTGATAAAGTTCGGGTACAGATCGTTGGGCTTCTCAGCGTTGTTCAGCACCTCGCGAATGCGCTCAACCTTCTGTCTGTACACTGAAAACATAAACGTTACATTAAAAATAATTATTTCTCGCGACTTTGTGGGTATTGGAGCGATTCGCATCACGAGGTTTTCGGACCGCGAGACGAATTGCTGTTTTAGGCTGGCCTTATTCGCGGGCAATTTGCACTGCTAAACAACTGGGCGGTGCGAATAACTCCATTCTGAAACAGCACTTGGGCGATTCGCACCGTGGTTCGAAAACTTTACCGTACACTGACAAGCTTGACTGCTAGAGGATAATAGGATGCGTATGTTTAAAGCAGTTGGTGGAAAAAAACCCGAACTTTCTCGACTAATGTGGAATTACGGAGAAAGACATGCGGTTAAACCCATTTAAAAGGGGCCTATCTGCCTCGGCTTTCTTTTGCAGTATTATGTCTATGTACGTTAAAAGTGATATTAATTTGAAAATTTACTGACCATCCTTGCCGGTGACGTCACTGAGGTACGTGAACTCCATATGGAGCGTGCCGACCTCCGACAGAATGCTGTTGGGGCCCGCCCAGTGGTACTGCCGGCTCACCTGGAATCCCAAATATTAATATTACGACCGGTATTCTTTACGACTCTAGGGTAGAAAATTGTTGAGAAAATAAATAGGTCAAATGACAGCCTGTTTTATTATGGAGAATACATACCCGTAATCGAAATATAAAATTAACTTATGCTAGTAAGACACTGAGTAATCTGATGATGAATATAATATTATTAGTTTGTGTACATAGGTCTGTTGTTTGGTGTATTTATTTGTAACTTTTTTCATTGTAAAAGTGTACTATATATTTTTGTGAGAATAAATGTCTTTAAACCTAAAATAATGGTTCCGCGAAGTTCATGTTAACGTAACACACAATGCGGAATCAATAGTATGCATTATTCCATCCGGTAACATTCCGATGAAATTTTATCCATAATGGTGCATTTTATTGTAAAATATTTACGAGTAAAGTTTTTGAGGAATGTTGAGTTTAATTAATTTCCAGATTTAAAAAAGCACGCACACAAAAACACAACAGTACTTTATCAATTTGTTTTGCTTTTGATTATAATAATTCATCCATAATTACATACAACTAACACTGTTAACGTCGTAATCGTGTTACTGAAGAATTTATTTTTAACGAAATAAACGAAAGTTTATTTTTATAGGTACACATTACGTTATTTAATCAAACGATTCAAGACAGACTTGTTGTTATTACTAAGAGGGAGGGAACCAAGAACTTTATATCCAGTCGTAATATGATTTCGGAGTGATTACAAGAGAAACCAAGTTACTTAGCGCCCAACTCACAATCTTCTTACACAAGTTTCGCTGTTGGTTCTTTGTGTACCTTGAGTATTAATAAACGGATCTTACCTTTGAAAGGCGTTTTCAAGACAAAGTATTTTTTAATTTTGACTAAGTTAAGTAGGCTTCAGCTTAACGTGAAATATTAAATTACTGGCGGATGTTACCTTATATTATTTAAACAAACTGCTAAGGAAGGAAAACTAAAATTATGGTAAAGACTAAATCAAGAGTACGTATTTTGAGGAAACATCGAGCGCAAGTTAAATTAATAAAATACTATTTGAAATATTAAACTTCGTCAAATTTGGCCGCCGCAGGCGGTAGGAGAGCAGAGCATCAAAAATCTTATAACTTGTGTCGTGGATCTATGACAACGTTCTCGTAGCGCTAAGTAGATTCGTAGCAGTATTCTACGACTAGGATATTACTGTTCTGTTTATTTACTCGCGTAGACGATTGATATGTATGTGTAAGAGAGTTTCAGCAACCTCAGCGACTGATTACAGGTCAGTCCAGGTTAACGACACGTTTTTCTCCTGCCGAATGTCGGTGGGCCCTCCGCACTGTGTCGTCGACTCTACATGGGTGTCATTCGTTCCATGGCCCTTTACGGGGCTCCAGTTTGGTATGATGCCCTGTCGTCACCCAACATCACGCAGTTGCGGAGGGCTCAGAGAATAATGGCGGTGCGAGTGATTCGCGGATACCGCACAGTGTCAACTGATGCGGCCATTGCGCTTGCAGGATGTTTACCCTGGGACCTCGACGCCATGGTCCTCGCCGCAGTTTACCAGTGGCGAGGAGACCAAAGGTCTCAAGGACAGCGACCTGCACCGCGTGAAATCGAGGCGGAGCGGCTCGAGCTCGAGGAGATCGCCATAGAAGCATGGGCGAGGAAGGTGGCCGTCAGCCAAGCAAGTCGCAGGACCCTCGAGGCTATCCACCCTGTCTTGAAAGAGTGGATGAGGCGCCAGCACGGTCACCTGACATATAGGTTGACTCAAGTCCTGACGGGTCACGGGTGTTTTGGGGCCTACCTGTGCCAGATTGGCCGGGAGGAGACAACAAGGTGCCACCACTGTACCGCTGACGAGGATACAGCGCAACATACCCTCGATACATGCCCGGCCTGGGCGAGGGAGCGTGCAATTCTCGTCGCGGCAGTTGGGCGAGACCTGTCCCTAGGGGCGGTTATCGCCCGAATGGTGGATAAGGAGGAGGCTTGGCAAGCGGTGCGAACCTTCTGCGAGGAAGTGATCCTACAGAAGGAAGCCGCGGAGAGGGAGCGAGAGGCTTCGGCTGACGCCCCATTGATCCGCCGCCGACGCACCGGCCAGCGCAGGAGGGCTTATGACCTCCACGCGAACCTCCTCGGTGAGCCTCGGACGACCGACACGGGGGTGTCTGTCGTCCGCTAAAGGAGGCTCGAAGCGGTGATGCGTGCGTTCTGCGCTCCGTTTATAGCAGTAGGCAAGGGTGACTGTTGTCCCCCCTGCACCCGGATGGCGCTTGCTGATTTAGCGAGCCAAAGCCAGAGACAAGAGCTGCGGACGAATGCTTAGGGCTTAAGCCCAGGGCCTGACCCGTCAGCTCTTGCCTCACTAATGGCACGGGAGAACGCCGTCAGGTTTTTAGTGGGTAGGCGGGCTCACAAAGCCTGGAGTCCCACATAACCCCCAACTGCCCCCGCGGTCGGTGGGTATGCATAGAAGCATTTTCCTGACGCAAAAAAAAAAAAAGGTTAACGACACGTTTGGTGTATTTGTTAGCGCTTCTGACTACTGTCCTAGCAGTCGCGGGTTCGAATCTCGCAAGGGGTTATTATTCATATGATGAGCACGAACATTTGTACCTAAGTCATGGATATTTATATGTATTTATATTGTCTGGTATTCGTAACACAATGATGCAAATTCATTACTTCGCAACCAAGACAATCGGTGTATTATTTGGCACATATTTATTTATTTCTCACCTTAGTAGAAGGGTTGATAAGCGCGTAAGGCAGGCCAGTCGGCGTCTCGAAGGCGGGCAGCAGTGCGTCGGCAACTTCAGCCGCCTTTTCTCGGAAAACTGAATCGCCCGTGAGCGCGAAGCACGATAGAAGACCGCCCACAAAACGGATGGTCGTCTCGAACACGGACAGGTCGGAGTCCTGGGAAGAAAACAAATGAAATTTAAGAAAAAAATCAGTAAGGCATGCAACGCATTTCATTGTCGATTGAATCGTTCCAAAAATCTTGAAGTGGCTGAAGTACAAGGACCAACTTCTTCTCGTTTGTAGGTATAGAAGCGGCATTGCATTTTGACGTACTTTTTACAGAAAGTTGCATTGAATAAGGCGCTAATTTACAGTAGGAGACACTTGAATGAAAGAAAAACACTGGTAATAATCAACGTGAGATAAAGAGTTGCAACCGTTTGATATAACATTCACTTATCATCGACAGAATCGTACCATATGATCGCATTGTTACGCGCTGATAAGCATACATCTATCAAAATATGTATAAATCAACGATCAAGGATAAGAAGTGATTATGCAGATGTGTGTATCCTGTTGATGTGTAATTGGATATTTTGGGGCAATTTTGCAACAATGTTTTGCTCTCATCTCTACCAAGACCACGGTAATATTATCTAACGATGTTACTCGTATGTTATCGACCTCACCAAGCAACAAACAATGGTTACTGAAAACAATAAAAACTAGAATGGACTAATATGTTAAATAATATGGAAACACGGGAAGGCAAAAAGATACACTACAATTCAATAAAAACCCAAAAAAGTAACAAAACTATTTTAATACACCCATAAAAACAAATTGTGATGTGTCCTTATCAATCGCTAACCCTACCTAAAACCAAAAGATTTCGCAACAATTACCAATTTTTTTATCTAAGAAAAATATACCTATTTGGCACATCACGCTACACAGTGGACCGGCCTAATTTTGAGCATACAACAGGTTAGAGGTTACCAGCGAGCAACTCTTGGCACAACGTCTTCAGTGCGATAACGCAAACGTGACCCAGTTCACTGACTAGCGAGGTCTCGGTCATTTAGCATAAGTGCGCGTTGCTTGATTAGCGATCGCCTATACTTTGTAGTGGCGGCGCGTGTCAATATAATATAGATCGTATGATCAGATTTTATTAATTTTATTATTTTTCCGACGTATTCGATGTCTGGTACTTCGTAACACAATGAAGAAAATTCCTTACCACGAAACCAGACAATTGGTGTGTTGTCTGGCGCACATTTTTATTAATTTATTTATTAATGAGATGAATTTTTGACGGGCATCAGGGCACGGTAAATTAACACTATTTTGAATTTCGTAGAAATATGCCAGGAATATTTTATTATTACTGAGTGTATTATCGACAGTTAGGAAGTTAATATACATATTTTCCCTATAACAAACGAGGAAACTTTAAAAATACGATAGCCTATAATACGCGTAAAATACCAAATCTCTTCGTCAACAGATCTGGTGATTAAAACCAACTAATAACATTAATTACAAACACGTAATCAAGAGTGACAGTAAACCGATGCGGTTCTTTGCGGGACGTGACGGTTGGTTAAATCTTGCAGGTGTTAAGACCGTAACTAACTAAGCTTGAACTTCGACGGAAACTTCTTAGATCGGGGGAATCTCTGACTAAACTTAACTGGCTCCGAGAGCTCAATAGAGATCGAGTGACAAGAAAAGTTATGCTTAGCACAACGTTAGTTAACGGTTAGCGATAACCGCAAGGTGGAAAAGCCGAGCGTTACAGTACAGACATTTATATTTCAACTGATATATCTCTGAACGAATCGGAAATGTGAAGATAAGGTTTAATAAAGGTTAATGATAATGACCGAAGATAAGTGCTTTAATTTACAGTACAGTAGATAGACCTGTCAATTCAACTTGTCGTTGTGCATCGCTTACGATTTTTAGATTTGAACGAACAGTTCTCTGATAAGTAATATTAAAACACCCCTATTTGCGTCGGCGGTTAAAAATGACAGGTTTGAACTGTTCCCTCTAACAAAAGACCGAGGAACCCATCCAATCAAAATTGTTACCGCTATACTGGTATAGAGTGAGCAGTAACATTATGACTTTTGGATCTTATGGTGGCTCAACACAGCCATCTGGACATCTCAAAGCTGGGGCGGCATCAGTTTCATGGTAACGGTCAAGACTGGCTGTCAAGCCGGGGCTGTTTGAAGCCACCATAAGCGAGACAAAAAGTTGTCTGATACGGAGACAGTGCGAGGTCTCGCAGCTAACGAATATTGACAAACTTTCCTCTCGATGTCTCACTCACCACTTCCCCGATGTGCAGGTGCTCGGCCACCCAGTCGCGGCCCTCGCGGAACTCGTCGTGCATGCCCATCAGGTACAGCGTGTCGAGCCCGTCCACGATGGTGGCGCCCAGCTCGCCGCCGCCGAACACGCTCGACAGGTGAGCGCGTTTAGATATCGGTTTCAGTTCGTTCTTGCCCCACGCGTACAGCTTGTAGTTGTTCCATGCGTGACGCATCATCTGTGGACAAGCGGATTGGTGGTTAGAACATTTTGTCATATAGGAGCCACAGTAGGTCTTATAGCTGGTTTTGGAACTACCCTGCTTGTTTGACACTTCTAGTATGAGCTTAGCGTCGAAACTGCAGGTCAACAAAAGGTCAGCAGGTCTAAGGCTATTTATTCTGCTATAAGAGCTCATGATAAGACGGCCGATGAGCCACATTAAGTAGTCTGTTTAAGAATACGACGTAATAAGGCTTCGCCTACAAGCTTAGTTCATTCATGCCTAAAAGTATTTTTTCGTAGCTATACATGTTATAAGTGCTATAAAAATAATTAAACAGAGCATAACAAATTGATGTTGTTCACACCTGAAATAACGATGTGAAGTCACATAACGAAAGGTAATCGTAGAATATGTAAATTTCATGCGTACTAAACAATGATCGTATTTGGGACTCGTAAAAACGTGATTTAATTTGTTAGTTGTGTCGCATAACGACGATAAAACCTACTTGGTACCTAAGTTTTCTCTTACGATAGTGTCACATATTTGCCAAGTAAAATCTTAAATAACATACGAAAAGAGCGAAAAGTTAAAACAAAAATTCCGAGTCCATTACGCGAGTAAGATGGGTGCACTCAGTCTCGTTCAGCCCGCAGCCATAAAAAAACTGCAGTCGTTTTTCCTGTAAATGTGGCCATAATATTTTCATAAAGCAAAGGCGACATTTCACGTCTCAAAGGCGCAGCATGAACGGGTCTCTTTAAAGCGCCGCAAAGCCTTCGTCGGAACAAGTTTTAATCTCGGCCGGCCGAGGCGCACTGTAATGAAAGGATATCGGACTTTCGTCGAGCCATTAATTATTATTAGGTCCCGGGAACTTCGCGAGTAAATCACCAATGACTTGGAAAAACTGAAGACTTTACCAATTACAGTTTAAATAGACCGAGAAACGAAAATTTACATTTGTAAACGATGCTTAACGAGCGATCGGCCTCCGCAAGCACCGCTAAGTGGAGGGCTCAATGACAGATATTTTAACGAGAAAAAGAAGATGCATTGCGGTAGAGAATATTGATATTGATTGCGAACATATTAGCTCTGTAATATTTATTTCAACCAGCAAATAAAATATTGAAATCAGGCACTTATTTGCTAATAGAAAGACAATTAGGATCACTCCGTGTCCTGTCCGTGACCTGTCCGTGCGCAAATTATTGGTTTCTTTCTTATAAGAGTTCTAAATATCCGAAAGGAAACCTTCTCGTGGTTTTTTTACATTGAACTAATAGTTTCCACTACCTGAGCTACCTGAATACTTTATTTTAATAGATCTATTAATGAGCCTAATAAGGTTTACATCATTTATTATTTGGCCATAACAATCGCTGGGGTAAACACGGTACCCTTGAAATATTCATCTATGTTCTTTACCTAGACAATGTTACGGAACTCTTCGTGCGCGTGTCCTACTCGCACTTGGCATTTTTTTTAAACACCACTTTTGTTAGGCTAGCAGAGATAACCTCAACGAACCACATTCCTAATCTCACCAGCTGCTATCCAGCAGAGAGCACCAACCAAATACGAGTACGATAGATATCGAAATCGTTGATAACGGGGACGACATTAGTGGATTTTGCAAAATGCTGACAAATAACAATAGATAAATTGATCTGCATAGCATAACAACGGGCATTGAATTTCGTGTATTGAATTCGCATATTGTTTCTATTTTATCCAGGTTTTATTTATCGCAACATGTGCTATAAATTCAGCGAAATAAGAAACATTGAGTAACCTTTACCGTTTTGTTGGTCCGATATTTGCGAAAAATATTACGATAACAACATGTAGCCACGTTTAGCAGAAACAGGAAAACTTGATTTCGCACAGAATATTTTTTAGAATTAATCGCCAATTACCGCCACTGCATTCGTTGTATATTATAAGCTTTCTAATTTAGGTATTAGTCTACCTAAATAATTATCGTCAACTTCAAAAGAATGCAAATTTTGAATAGAATCACAAATAAATTACACAATTTCCAAAACTCTCACCTGAGCAACATACAATTGCTTCTCCCTAACATCGGTGACCTGGTCCAGAGATAGAGATGTTTCTTCAGCGGCACGCGAAGCTCGAGATGCGCGGGCGCCGGCGCTGGCCGGGTGCTCGCCCCCACCCCCCACGTACGTCAAACTCAGCACGAACAGAAACGTCAACCCGAAAGCCATGCTCGCGAACAACAGCCGCGTGAGCTTACGCATGATTAAAACTGCACTGTCAAATTCTAACACAAAATTATCTGTTTATCTTTGGATTTAAAGATAACGATAGTTTTGGCAAGTTAAACAAAAATCGGGAGAGACGTGCTCCCGATGCGGCGCCTGAGCACTGTCTGAACTCAGATTGATAAACGTACTGCTACACTCTACGTAGAGTTAGCTATAGCAGCCGCGTGCCGACCTAACCGAGCAATACACATTGTTATCAACACAAATTCCAATTAAGTTTACAAACACTAGAGCTAACAATTACGGCTCGTGCTCATCAACTCGCATAGGTAGTTCAATTAACGTAACAAATATAACTATGTTAAAAGTGGTTTGGCTTCTTGGAGTGTCTAAGCTTGTATAGATCCTATCAACTATGTATATGTTAGTATTCCTAATAACAATAGCATTTAAGATATCAGATAGATTACTGGAATACTGAATTACCAATACTAAGCAGAAAACTGAAACGACTGATAGAATAATAATACTTACAGACATAGATATTAAAATAATATTAAATAATTAAATTTATGTCACAATTACAATTATTTAGTTCACAACGGAAAGAATTAAAAGCATGTGCTAACTTAAAATCAATATTACCTCACATTACACAGAGCTCTACTCCAATAGGTATTAGTAGCCACGTCCTCAATAATAAGATAAATAAATAACTATTTTAATTTCCTCATAATTTGTATTTCAAATATTCCCACTTTCCACGAAATTGTCTCTAACTAATAAAAATCGAACGATCTCGTATTTATTTCTCGGAAGATTGATAACCCCGGTCGTGACAACGGAGATTACACAACGTTCGAGTCGCAAACGCCTTTATAATATTGATTAATCTGTAAGCAATCATTTAGAAAATATTACTGCAAAATATGTCCCGAATACGTCAAAATCTCTATTGAATTGAAAAACTAGAAAACCAAATTTTTTAATGAGCATGTATGAGTCGACAAAATTAGTCCGTGTAATCAGTCAGGTATCAAACGAATGCCGAGAGTCGCATAACAATGGATTTTTTATTGTGTCTCGTTTACACATACTTGACGAGTTAAACTGATTCAGTGCTGCTGACATTCATCTTATTTTGCAGGTTACATACCTGTTGAACGATTTTTATCATGTTTTATACATATTCTAATTGAATGAACCAAACCATGCAAATGGTAAACATTACCTATAATAATATTATTAAAAGGCAAACGGAATCGAATAAATAACTGTCTTATACCTAACAATAAAGTAATACGAATACACATTTACTTTCCTATTCGCATTTATATAAATGGTGACATTATTTATACTGAAATGGAAAATAAAGAGAAATTGACCACATTTATAACTGTACCAGGATAAAGCGGGACAAATTAACGAAGTCGTAAGTCTGTGTCAGCGAAATAAGAAATGATGACTGGGATAAAAGATTCATTAAAAATCGTTATTGCGTCTAATCAATAGCGTATCTATTTGAAAAGAAGCGGCGAATAAATTAATCATGAGACGATTTGCATTTGTTGATGATAAGACTTGATCTACTTCAAGCTAAAATTGTAATTACGCTTACATTTTCCTGTAGACACCTAGATATGGTGAAACTTGTAGGTAACTAAAGAAATTTGAACGTCAATAACAGGATTACACCGCATGAAGCACAAACATTTTTTTTTAAATAGGGGCGAATCGCACCACGAGTTTTTCGGACCGCGGGGCAAATCGCCTAATTGCTGTTTTATAATGGGATTATTCACAATGCAGTGGTCGACGAAATAGATCATATCGAAAGATACCTTAGGAGATTTGCACCGCTTAAGCCATTGGCATTCTGAAACGGCACTTGGGCGATTCGAAATGCGCGGCGGTCCGAAAACCGGTGCGGTGCGAAACGCCCCAAAATCAAATCCGTCAGACTCCGCACGAGGGCGATATACTGTAACGACCGTAGCCGCAAGGAACCGTTTCAGGAAAAAGCAGTGTCTTTTCGTTACCCGAAATCGCGAGTAATCCGGATAGTGGATGATAGTGAAAAGTTAGAGGCAATATGCCGACACCAGCGAGCGGGTAATCTCGGCGGTCTGTAATTAAGTGTGAGAGCCGAGAGCGGACGGCGAGTGCACTTCGGACCAGCGTAAATCTGAGCCTCCTTCAGATTTAGTGTTATAGCCCGCACAGCGGCCGTAAGACCGTTTCCTCGACACACATCTTCAGAGTGACTTATAGTTCGTGCGGTCCTCCAAACTATCACTTAACTGCCGCGCGCCGCCACTAACCGTGCACCGATGCCCTAACTCGCCTTATTTATCACAACACATCGCGTCTGTCTGTTCATTTTAGCGTACCACTGATTTATATTATCACACTCAGCCCTGGACTGGTAAATGGGTCGGATTTCTGTAACGTATTACCAATTCAATTAAACCAAAACCTTTGTTGATTCGTGACATGTAGTCTACGTCACGAATATTTTTATCGACTAGTATCATCCAATTGAAACAACTCAGTAATATTTCCAGCATTTGATATAGCTATTCGATTAGTGGGTGAGTCAGAAAATATAAAAAGCTCGTAGTATCTAAGAGCCGATGACACTGTCACACCTAATAACGTTAACGGGCCCATCGCGGATGGAATATCCAGTGATGTTCAGACGCTGGCGTCGGTTCGCGGTGTCGATTGACGACCTGTCAGTGATCGATTGTTATTCGTCCTGAACAACGACCGTAATTTCACTCCGGTGTTACGCAGCATATTCGACGAAAACACACGTTTATCTTGATTACAGTGACGTTGACGGCACGAAAAGCGAACTAGCAATCCGTAAAATTAAAATTTACGGAGATAGCTGAGCGGAGCACAAAAAAAAACTCGCCGGGAAAAGACGCCGATTAAGCGTAGGGCAAGATTTCTCTATCTCAGACAGGGCTGACTCCACATTATGCTGGTAAAACATTACGAGTTCTATGGTTTTTATTTTTGCTGTGCTTTTTTTAGGCAGAATGGTGAATTATTTAGTCACAGATTTAGAAAAGTAATGGACACACCGCAAAAAATGCAAGACACGTTTTTGCTAGTTATAATAACATGAAATCAATAAGTAGGAGATAATACTTTTATAGTACTGATACAATAATAATACATTGGATAAATGACTAGTAACAATAATTTAGACAATACTTACAATCCTTTAAAATAACTTTATTTCACCCAAATACATAATTAAATTAAATTTTAAAACAATTATAACATTTAAAAAAATTACTATAAAAGTAGTATACTTAAGTCAAAAAAGCACTTTCTCAGCATCAGTCGCGGCAGCAGCCAGAGCGCTTACCACGATGCTGATTTTCAGCGAATACTGCTCTCTGAAATATACAATTTGAATCGTACCTAATCAGATTGGCTGTACTTTTATTTTAAACACAAGAAAAATAAACAACAAGCTCATTTGAGCCCCTGCACCAGTAGAATCGAGCGGCGGTTATTCACGGGTCATCAACTTCGAGATCAGCAGTGATCATGGATCAGCGACATCGCGATAAGGCCGCGCAGACGAGACGGCACCGCTTCACTTTTTTTACACTAATGGAAAATCTGCAAAATGGACTACTACCAGTGATTCGATTTTTTCAATAGCTCAGCTATTTTCGTGTCGATTACAGTTAGAATACGAAATCGGTATAAGAACATGAAGTTCCAGCGATATACCATCACACATTTCGTAGCCCCAGGACGAGATCAATAACTCAAGGTTTTTGTGCGTCGGACTTAGAGATGGATAATGCGAGTTATAAATAAAACATTTCCTTTCCTATTTCGGAAGGCAGTATTCGAATCGGACAATGGATAGCTGCTCTGAGTTGAAGACATCTAATGTTTTCAGCATTTACTTCCAGGAAGGCGACAGTTTTGCGTTCTCCTTTTGCAAAGTGAGCTCGCAAGTGGCCTGCCTTTGTGACTTAACTTCCTTTCATGAGGATAAAACGAGCGATCGGCGGCTGTCTCTCCGACAAACATGGGAACCCTTGTAAGCGATATCCAATAATGTTAGGCCCTTGAGCGCACTCGTGTTTTATGACCATTACGGGGCACACCCGGCTCGAAAGATTTGTTATAAAGTTCCGTCCAACTGATAGAATGATACGTGATACCCCGAGATCGCATCATCATTCCGGTAAACAAGATAAATATTTAATACGACGTGGGAACGAGAGAGAACAATGAACTAAGTAATTAACGTAACATTGCATCGCCCGTTCGCGTATTATCAGCGCGTTTCGACAAAGTATTCTATTATTATAAATCGCAAAACAGAATTCTTTTTCTGAATGGAACAATGCAAATTCATTTTTATTTGGCATCCCGCTGGGACGTTGCGAGGGATAGAGTCGGAAAAGTATATATTTGATAGAGGTTTGCGTACCCTACATTTATCATTATCACATTGACGCTATGGCAGGTCGCCACACCTTAGCTGCGCGTAGTAAATCATAAAATTTGCCAGTTGTGACATGCCAGGAACCACTCAAACCAACTCCGTACAGTGAGTAACAGTAGACAGTTTTTAATGAAAATAAATTTACGAGAGTTCCATAACCTGGGGTAATGTAGTTCCGTAATCCATTCGTCTCGAATAAACGAAAACAAATAACAAAGAGCAGTAGAAACTAACGGTCTCTATTTGGGACTAGGAGTACATAAAAGAACAATAAAATAATACAGAGGAAAAGCTCCAGTCGTGTAGAAAAGGAAAATGTGACTGGAGGGCATTTATGTAGGTGAGTAGTTAGCGTGCGAGCCGGCAGGTGCGAGCAGAAATATTTTCACACTTCTGTAGCTCCGCACCCGCCTTCCAACAAAAAGGGCACCCGAAACAAACGGAACTGCTAAAAGATAAATCGATAGGTACGACGCACTCCATCAATATTTGTCGCGATTAAATAAAACCCAGGAGGGAAAGTTCCGACTGACCTACAGAAACAATAACAGCTTACCTTTGTGAAATAATCATGAGAAATGCAAATGTTTCTAAAACATTGACGTGCGCCACGGCAAAACAATCATTCCGTAAAATATCTCCTCTAGCGACTATGACGAGCCCTAAAAAGTAAATCGAGCCTCCTTCATTACTTATTCCTGTCAAGGACCTTATTTTGCATTGGAGATTCGACGTGGCCCATTCCCGAAAAACAATGCTGAGATACTCTGGGATCTCCAGATCATTATCCTGTTATTTTTCAGAAAATTGCCCGTCATTGTTTTCAACCTGATCGTGTCTTTAATCAGTGTTGTAGTTTAGTTAAGGAGATAATATAAACGCAAGCAGAATAATGCAACATTATTTGTAATACACATAAACACATTTGAGAAAATGTGCTCAATAAGTCTTAGAAGAATTTATTGAGGTGAATTTATGAGCCAAATTCACTAGGTACTACTCGTATCTGCAGCAATATTTCAATTCAACACTATAATGCTATAAAATGGTACGCATTTTGAAATAAATACCTACCTAGGTACTATTTATTTTCAAATAAATAACTATCTAGGCATTTGGTAGAATTTAAATGTTGGTCCTCTATCTATTCTTAGGGAAAATAGCATATGGTGTCTGTGCCGTGTGCAATAGCAGTTATTATGTAATTTTATTACCCATTAACCTCAAGGTGTGGTGCAATAGAAGACGACTAATGTCACCTGGAACGATTACGAGGAATAGAAAATGGCCACCAGCTATTTGTTTGTCTCCCAAATTCCCAAACAAAACAAACGGGAGTTGTTCTACTTTATGAAGGCCGTCAGCGGCATTGGTCCTTACAGAATAAAAACATGAAACGAGGTTAGAGGCGGCATTGTGGCGGCGCGTTCATTTGAATTTATAAATGGGTGCATGCATGTAAGCGCGGGCAATGAAACGCCCATTCACAGGGCTGCAGCGGCGGTCTATTTGTTCAGGACAGCGTAGACGGAAGTTCGTGTGGGCGCGGATCGCCGACATCGGTGCGTTTCCGCCGCTGCACGCTGCTTGGTTGCGCTTTTCCTATCTATATGAATAGGGTATTTTCCTACAATCACCGATAATACCAATATTCACCTACATTTGAAGAAATTGCAATAATTAAGGCCTACTTTTCATTGATCATTCCTATTAATTTGCACAATGTATTTTTTTATAGCTCCGTAAACAGTAAAGAGTGCGTCAGTTGAACACAGAAAACTATGACGTCATAGTTTCAAATCGCCATAGTAAATCCATAGAAGGGTGGCGTTTTGTCAAAAAGTATGTTAACGATTTGTGGTGGCAACTAGCCTATTGCTGAATGATACCAATGTTGGGTATTGATGATACCAATATTGCTTGACGATCAAGATTGATGTCAGCACTGTCACTCAACAAGAGTACTACTACACACTGAGGTAAAGTTAGGGGGAGTTACAATAAAGTAACTCTAAAAGCTTACACTGCTGATAATTTACAATGAAATCTTCAGTAAAACACCGATAAATTCTGAGGAATTTTATGAATCATCATCTGAATCTTGGCTCGTATTTGCAGATCTATACAGTCTCAGTCTAAGCGCAGCTATAGAGCTCTACTTTTAAGGTAGAGCGTCGTGATCGCGACGCGACTTCAAGGCGGAAGGCTTTAGGTATTCAAACAAACGCTAACTCAATCGCAAACTGTTAACTCGTACACACAGTTCCAAAAGCGGTAATAGAAATGGTGTATCGCGTTCGGATGCACAAATAGTTTATAACCTAACACAGGACACAGGTAGTGGTGGGTGCAGCACAATGGGGTATCTGCTCCGAACCGGGCCATTGTTGTGAAACACACGACCGTGTCGTTTATACTCAAACCTAGATAAATGTGTAATCTACTATCACGTTAGATACTGTATTCTATTAAACTTGACTGCAATCGGAAACTCAACAAAGTTCAAAAACTCGACTCTCTGAACGAATGCCCCTCAAGTACGGCTGATAAAACTCTTATTGTTTTGATTACTTGAAAAACTTGTGCTATGTTGTAGAGTTTTTAACTTGCTCATGAACATTATGTTAAATGTCGTCATTGAGTGCAGCCATATTAAATCCGAATGGTAGAGGATAGAATGCGGAAAAAATATAAAATTGCTTAGAAATACATACATACAATGAATTTACAGAAAAAGTTAAACTCAAGCGATCGATTCCTCTTTGTTCATAATTTCGTGACTACTTTAAATTAAATCGGGTTTAAAGTCTGTAGAACCGTGAAAATGTTTGTAGGTTAAAATGTTAGAACTACATAGGTTTAAAGATTATTTATTTCTCAAAAAAAGACTCTGTCACTTACATGAGAACAAATATAACATAAAAATAAGTAAGTATTTCATTATTTACACATCGTTCGCGCCGATCTATGCTACTCGTACGTACTAAATTTTAAAAGTAATAAATGTCAATCACAACGAACCAGATAAACAAACAAAAAAAAAACATGAAACCTATTCACTACAACACCTCCAAAACGTATTCAGCAAGTTTCGCTTTGAAAGCACTTATCAAGTCGACATTTTTTAATTCCTTATAGTTTACTAGCTTTTGCCCGCGACTTCGTCCGCGTAGAATAGTGACTTCTTTCTCCCGTTTTTTACACATTTACCACTATATCTTTGCTCCTATTGGTCGTAGCGTGGTGTAATATATCCTATAGCCTTCCTCGATAACTGGACTATCCAACACAAAAAGAATTATTCAATTCGAACCAGTAGTTTCGGAGATTAGCGCGTTCAAACAAACAAACAAACAAACAAACAAACAAACAAACAAACAAACAAACTCTTCAGCTTTATAATATTAGTATAGATTAAAAAGCTGTGCTCCTTCAAGAGTTAACATGCGCTTGCCGTAATTTGTACGCGTTTTAGGTAAAACCAAATAACTTGCTCGACGTGTCGCGCGCGTAGTAACCTGATGTGTCTGTGTGAGCGTACTACTACATATTTCAAGATATACGAAAATCTTAATTATAGTAAATGCGCTATATTTCGGCGATGCAATACGATGAAGAAAAGCTAATCTGCGCTACACTCGTAGTTCAGTGAGAAACGGGGAAAGGCAAGGAAGAGGCGAGTTTATCTTTTGTGTAAACTTTCATTCGACGCCTCTAAGCAAAGACTTAAGTCTGGGCCAATGTTGCCAGCCCTACTATTTTACCAGTAGTTCTACCGGTTTAACGTTGATGTCCCTATTTTCTATTTAGTTCATGAGGTCTTCTGTTCTGTTTTTATATTTTGACTTTTGGCGATCACAATTATTTAATTATTATCAGAGAAACTGGTTTATTTCTCTTCTCATCACTTGATTACCAGGTGACGATGACATAAATCGACGAAAAAAGCAATTCAAACCCTTCAACTTTGAAGTACTTTTTAAGCATGTATAAAAGTGACCATTATTTAGTAGATGTATCATTTATTGATCAGTCTCTAACATCTTGAGACACACTGTATCAAGATGTATTTTGATAAGCAGAAAATCTACAGTGAGTTTTTTTATAAGCGATTTAAATCCCCAGAAGTAAGATCTACTATTTTGTATTTGGGGCTTTTCAGTTCGGTAGTTGGCAACACTGGTCTCAGCCAAATGTACACAGCACTGCATTTCAGAAGCAGCTCCTCGGCTAAAGTAAAATGCAGTGTTCGCCGGAGATCAGCGATTCACGCCGTTCGAAGTTCACAAACAGAGCAATGCTTTAATGATAATAAGCAGTCGCTACAACAGCAGCAAATAATGCCGGCGATATCATCTAATTATCCCGCTTTGCTGACAGTTTAAACAAATTTATGTTTTGTCTTAATACTGGAATCTTGCAATATGGATGGCAAAGCATTTCCGTATCGCATAAAAGAAATTATCCGTTCTGGAAGGTTATTTTGTAAATAACTTCTTTGGGCTCTGCCTGAAATAAACATTTACTTATTTATTATTTACAAGTGGACTCAGCGAACTTCGTTTTGCCCCGGCCCCGTTCTTAAATATCCTATTTTTTTTAAAAACACAACAAAAGAAGGATTAGCGAAATCGGCTCAGCCGTTCACGCGTAATGACGTGATCAAGGGGAATAAGGATTCGTTTTTATACATAGATTTACACCTCAATGCTATGGGTATTGATGACATTTTTCTGTGTCTATGATTATGACATGAATAATTCTGATTTTTTGCAAATTAAAATATTTGTGCGCCGTTGTGACTATTCCAAAGGATATCCTGTTTGCCAAAATCAATAAAGATAGATCGAACTGCGCAATCAATAGACAGTTGTTCGCGAAAACGATCAAGTTTTGTAAGCTTTAAGACGTAAAGAAATGGTCGCAGGATTACACTAGCCCAGGTAGACAGGCCAAACAAACCGAATATTTGAATAGAACTCGGCATAATTTTAATCACGGCCAAGGTAAAAGCCTCTCCGAATACATCACGGATTTGTGTTCTGTTAATTTAAAAGTGAAAGCCATTCAGACTCCCAAGTGTCTCTGTTTGTGAAATGCAAAGCGGACAGATTTGAAATAACGCAGATTAAAAATGAAAAATTACATAATTTAAGTTGATTATTCGTATACATCAACCTTTACAATTATTAAAATAGATATACAAATGTCTCAACTTGCAATTTACTTAATAATTAAATAACTGGGTAAGTATTAAAACTGTTCGATAAGAAGCGAACGATCTTACATAATTTATCATAGTGTTCTAACATAGTGTTCTTTTGTTGCCCTACTTTTTGAATCCCTTAGGAAAACTGAACCTTTTCAATGTTTTCCTTCAATGTCTAATCATTCACAGCATAATTTGTTCTTGTTTTCTCACATAAACACATTATTAATTTTGAATTTCGTATTATAATTAAAATGTGTTGAATAAAGTTCACTAAAGGTTATAATAATAGCATCCGGATAACTAACTAACTCCTAAATAGAACGACTTCTAGATCTTAACTGGATATATTATGGACTCTGCGGGACTTTTACAAGCTTCACACAATTTACTGACTTTACGGGAGCCGCGCACCTCTTTAATACCACAATTAAAATAATAATAACAACGATATCGAATAAAATCGAAGGACATAAAAGACGTGCATATAGCAATAAAAATAAACATATATGTAGACACATAAAACGGGCCGGTGAAAATGTACGAAATAGGGTGGATTTCAATATAAGCTGTCGCAATAAACAGAGGAGCATAAACTTTGGAGCGAATCACCTGGAATTTAAATAAACGAAAAACCAATTCACAATTTCATTTACCGTAATTGTATCAAGTAGATATTAATTTAATTACGCAACCTACTCTATTATTATTATAATATGGAGTTAATGTTCCAAAATTAAGAAAGGAGAACACATAGGTAAACTCTAAATCTACCAATTTGAAAATAATCAAAGGGCGTACTTCATTCGTATTTTCCAAAGGTAATGTGAGACGCTCCGTAAATAAAGAGTCGTGCTATAAAGCGGATAATCTGTGTGGCTGAGCCGACGCCGCCAGCGCGGGTGGAGCAGGACACTGGATATTGGCAAAGTTTAAAGGGTTTCTTGGTGCATAGTTCGACGGGTCAGACGCCTGCCACCGGTATATCAAGAGTTTTACGAGTGCAGCCTGCGCCCGACCCGACCCCAGACCGCCGCGAGACAATCACCAGATAACTGGAATTCGTATCCAGTTCACAATGACGAGATATGAACCTATAAATAAATCCGAAGTCTTTTAATATTGAGAACGTTACACAATGAATATTCGTACAATAGTGTACATCTAAGATATTCGATAGGATATTTTATTGTTAGGTTAACAAAAACTACTCCATTTAATGGACCGAATTTATCAGAATTCGCAGTCGCCACTGCTTGGACATAGTGAGCGTCTGGGTTTTTGGAGTCCGGAGATAAATCGATTTGTTACGTACAGGGTGTCGTATAAAAACTGTCCGAGTACGTGTCTCGCGCAAGCCGAATGACAATAAGAAGCTGTGGAAACTCGATTTGTCGCAGTGGACAAGTGCGGACGGGACTAACGAGGCCGCTGATGCCGCTGTACACGGAAAAGGCGTTTCCAGAGCTGGCCCTCCAAAAGTTTACAGCATCGTTTGCTAGGTCGGTCCAACATAATGGGTACCACACACTTTTCTTATCGATTCCTTCATACAATTAATTTATAAGTTTATTTTGATAATTATTGTTGTGACATAACTCTTTTTTATTGTATTTGAAATTAAATTGTATTTGTTGTCAATTAAATATTTACATGCCGGCTATCGGCAAGACATGTTGATACTTCAACTGAAAAACACCTGTTATGTACATGATTACACATGTTTTGAGTAAATAAATGCATCTTATCTTATCTTATAATGGTAAGTGATTATCATGTCATGATCTACAAACAACGCTCAAAACACCTTGTGGCAATTGAAGAATATGAGAAAAGTCAATTTGTCGCAATGTATAAGAGCACCAATGGTGCCTGTACAAGGAAAAGGCGTTCAAAGATGTGGTTCCAAGATGCAATCTGGCGCCGGGTAGTGCAAGTATCAAGTTGCACCTGGAACGATTTTATAGAGCCATTTTTTATTTAACTGGCAGCAGTAAACGTGTTATGAAATCGCCTGAAAATCTCATCGACGCTGAGCTCCGGTCTTAAATTCAATAAAAATATTCATAGCCACGGTATTTTTAATAACTTCGTATAAAAATAAATCGTTTTAAAAACTTCAGCAGTCAGAATATCGTGAGTACCTAAGATGAAACGACGGGTTAATAAATTGCGATGCAAAAATAGGAATCGTTGTGTTCGTGGTTGTAACGGATGTATAGCTATTCGTTTTCAACGGTCATCATTCATTGTTTTCAATAACGTTCGATCAATTCTGTTATTCCACTTTTGGTCAGTTCCAACACAACTGAATTTGTTAAAAAAAAGACTACGTGCTCGTATATTATGTTTCCGACTAATAGTGTATTCATTCTAGATTTCAATGTATGGGCAAAACGGCAAAATTTATAATTTTAGTTTGTTGCTGCTGTGTTATAGCTCTAAGTGAGTACATTATAGAACACAACTCTCCCACCCCCCCAACCCGCCGCTTCACCCCTCCCCCCCTTGATAAAGGTCCCAAATTTAATATTTCCTCTATTTTCAGGAAAACTATACAAGCTAGGACAAAATGGTCAAGGACTAAATTATTTGTCAATAAATTACCTACAAATAAGTACTGACATTCATTTTGATACGAGTTATAGTTTTTAAGCTATGGAGCATCAAAGAGTACTAAAAATGATCGCTTAGCAGAAATACAACATTTAATACAAAATAAACAATATAATTTATAAATTTTCACAAGAAATGCGTTTCTGTAGTACATACCTATCTAAAACAAATCAGTATCGTCATTGTTATCTTCTAAAGGTTTGTCGAATCTACTAAGGCCCCAATGTCTACATATGGTGGAACAACGGAATGCACCTTTAACACATCCACATATTTATCTGTAGCCATTTTTGCAGCTGCATGATATTGTTTTCAGTATCAACTGTAGAGCTTGATTAAAGTATGCATTGAATGCTGACAAGCTGAAGAAGGTGGTATAACACCGTATTGTTCTTGAGAGTTGGTCAAGAAGTGAAGTTGAAGTACCTAAATGTTTCGTAACACGATTATACTTTTTTCGGTTTGCTTAGCCCCATACTATGCAAGAATATATTTTTCTCCTGCCTTTTTACCTCCTCGCGTTAGGCATCAGGAGTTATTGTATCTTGCAAGTCGATGTTATATGTTATTGAATAGACTGAACCTTTCCTGTGCCTTAGAATGCCGATATTATGTAGTACGTCGAAAAGACATTGTCGTAGTGGTTGGGCAAGACATTGATCTGTTGGTTCTTTTACTGGGACTGACTCCACCACGTAAGAATGTATTCTACTACATCTGCATTCTACAACAAAGGAAAGGTTTAGTCTTTCCTGTTTGGTTAAAAGACCGAGTTGAAAGATACAATAAACGTTTAAAATAACCCGGATGCCACACGCAAGCAGATAGAAGAGGCAGGAGAAAGATATATTCTCGGATAGTATAATAGTAGTAGGTACCTAAAAAGTATAAACGATATACGAGAGGTCCACTTTTACAAAAACATTGATCTGAAGAACAATACAGTAGTGATATTATCAAAGTTTCCATCTTCAGGAGCTGCTTGTCAGAATTCAACACATAGGTACTTTTCATCAAGTTCAATTATGGCGAGCAAATTTATTCAACCCAGAAAACTGAAGCTGGAAAAAAAATGTAACTTCGTACCCTAAATACCACATAGGCACCAGCTCCACAGTAGATACTGAAAATAGTATCAAGCAGCTGCAAAAAAGGCTACAGAAAAGTATGTGGATATGTCAAAGCTGCATTCTGTTGTTCCACCATATGCATACATTGGGGCCTAAGTAGATTCGACAAACCTTTAGAAGATAACAATGACGATACTGATTTGTTTTAGATAGGTATGTACTACAGAAACGCATTTCTTGTGAAAATTTATAAATTATATTGTTTATTTTGTGTTAAATGTTGTATTTCTGCTATGCGCACATTTTTAGTACTCTTTGATGCTCCATAGCTTAAAAACTGTAACTCGTATCAAAATGAATGTCAGTACTTATTTGTAGATAATTTATTGACAAATAATTTAGTCCTTGACCATTTTGTCCTAGCTTGTATAGTTTTCCTGAAAATAGAGGAAATATTAAATTTGGGACCTTTATCAAGGGGGGGAGGGGTGAAGCGGCGGGTTGGGGGGGTGGTAGAGTTGTGTTCTATAATGTACTCACTTGGAGCTATAACACAGCAGCAACAAAATAAAATTATAAATTTTGCCGCTAAAAAATCTAGAATGAATATACTATAATAGAAACGCGTATACGGTGCGCACAGAAAATACTGTCCCGGGAAACTTTTATTATGTAGTTTCATAGAACCTTATGGCGAAGTATCCTTTGGGACGCTGACGGAAACTGTCATAAATAATTGAAAACGGTGTGAGTGTGACTCATTCCGCTATCAATCGATATGTCTGCCTTCAAATAGGTACGGCATACAGGGTGCCGATTTCAATACTTATATACTTATACCGAGCAGTACTTACAGAGGTGTTTCTATACATTGAACTGACCTTATTTGTTAATATTTATAAAGAATTTCCAAAAGTTCAAAGTATGAACAAATTTTTATTATCTTTCGCAAAAACAGAAAAAGAAGTGCTTTCACTAAGTTTTAATTACAAATAAACCAAGGGTGCGTGAATGACCTGCACTGCAACTTGTTTCCGTTTGTACTTGTGGAAATTATTTATTAATTAAAAAAAAATCATGTAAAAATACTTTCTTTATACTTACTTATACTGATTTAACGTATAGAATCACCTCTGTAAGTACTGCTCGGATACCACACCCTGTATAGAGTCGTGTATATCAGCTGTTAAATTTTTATTACTGTCGCCGTTTTACTGGTGATAATTCGCATCCGTCTCTTTCTAAACGTGCCGCTGGCAGAGCTGTAATGAATGGCCACTTGGTAAAAATAAAGGGGTTGTTGACTCAACCCGGTTGCCGCAAAAAATCTATGACCGAGCACATCAAGTGCACTTTTCAGTCTTGTTGGATTTTGGAATCCGCAGTTAGTAAAGGTAAGGACAGTAGTTACTTTCTTAATAAGTAGATATTATGATGACGCAATTTGTATTGATGCGACAAGCAGACAAGACCTGCTTTCTAATGTCGATGAGGCATGATGTTAGACATTATTATGTCAAAGCTACAAAGACTGATTTTCCGCTAATAGGTAACGTAGGAGTTTTACACATGTGAAAGTAAAGCGACGCAGCGAGCATAAAAATCTGAGATAATTAATAAGTTTTACCAGATTAAAATAGTTACCAAAGAACACCTTTATTTTCAAAGAAGGTTTAGAATATTCCACAATTGGAAAGTAATATTCAACGCTCTTTTGAACGTGGAGTTTACAGAGACAGCAGAGAACGAGTTGGTTGGTTCATCATCCAACGGCTACATCAAATACCCGATAATCTAATAAAAGACGAATTGATAAGTTAGTAGTGCAATTGATTTCAGAGCAATTGCATACTCATTTATAGATTTTTTGTTCAAACCGTGATCGTCTCTGATGGAAACGTCTTTCATTTACATCAATATCAGTTCGAAGTCCTAAACGTTTCGAACGTAGCTGCGGTGGCTGAGTGACCTGTGCATATTTGTGTAGCAAAATCGCACCTATTTTAACTAAATAAGGTGCCCCAGTGTGTAGCCTGATGTCGTCTGTGCTCGTGGGTAGTTGCATCGAAGACGCGAATATTGCCGGCTGCACGTCTCGGCAAGTTTAATATTCCCGGTGGTGATGTGGGAGCGGGAACACGGCCCGCGCGCCGCTCATCTGGGAATTGCGCTTAGCGTAAATTTGACAACTTTATCCCTACTTTTATCTCACACAGTCTTGGACGAGAATGAATTACTTGCAGCTCAAAAAATTTGTTGATTCTCGTTGATAAAATGAAAATCATTCTCATTCAAATGAAACTGTTTTCTTTAATAGGCAGTCCACATTTGACATTACATTTTGCGAGTTTGCTTTGTCTACGATTTTATGAGACTTATTAGGTACACTGACAGTGAACAAATACAAATTGACCAATTATAAATAAACTTACAAAGGTGCTTTGGCCAAGTTATTATTAAATGAAGAATAAAAAAATAACTAATATTACATGGCCAATTATAATAAGTTGACCACAGACGCAGCGTAAGCCGTCCACCGACAAGATGGACAGACGACCTTGTAAAAATCGCAGGAAGGATCACACTGGATGCAGACCACTTCCGCTTGTGATCAATCGATGTGGAAAACCGCGGGGGAGTCCTTTGTCCAGCAATGGACGTCCTTTGGCTAATAATGATGCTAATTACATGGCACGATAGATGAATAGTAAAAACTTGAATTAGATTTTATGAAAATGTCCTGTATTGAAATTCTAGCCAAAATTCGCTACCGGAGCAGTGATTCGAAAGAAATTGTTTTACATCGAGAAGTTCAAGTAAATGCTCCACAACTTGATTGTGGATGCTGAATCTTAAAACGCGCCGGGAGCCGAGCCCAGGGAACTAGCGTTCGTTGTGCTAACATTTTCATATTCCTCTCTTCGGACCTTTATTTACACTAACATATTCAGTGCCTAGACTTCTGTATCAATAATTACCAACTCACGACACTGAAATAAAAAATATATATTAAAATGAACGTGGAACGGAAGGCATTGATATATTGTATATTGCAATTATTTCAGTAGTAAATCATTTATGATTTGCATGACGTGCAAGCCAAATCGCTCATCATGTGCATAGTAAATTAAGGCAATTTAAAACTTTATGTGGTAAAATAAAGACGTTTTGAGCACTAAGATTGTGCCTTGCTCTATTTCTGAAACTATTCCAGCAAAGAATTCGTACGTGCGAATGTAGTGATGATAACCTAAATATTTTTGTAGATTGCGCTGATGTATATTTAATTTAGCTGTCATAGAGCAGCAGATGCATGTAGTTTCTAGCACTGAATAGATAAATAAGGTTAGAAACGTTCTGACAGTTCGTTTGTATGAGAACCTGTGTCGCCGGTGGGCGGTGCGGCGTTGTTGCTGCAGTGCCAAAAGCACCAATCAATGAATCAACGCATCAATATCACAAACCAATCACACTTTCCGCTGGGAGCTCTGTGATTGGTGTGATTAGTACGTAAAACCAACTACCAATCATCATTCCGCTACGTTCATTCTTTAATGTCAAAATACTACGTTGTGGTAAAAGTCGATATTTTAGGTCGATCGATATCGATAACTTCAATTACCGGTGTAATGTATTTTTTCAATATGAATTGCAAAAAAACCATAAGATTTTAGTTTTGCGTATTTGTATAATTTACGGCACATTTGATCGCATCAAAGGGTTGTACAGATACCTTCCGATAGAAAACAATAAGAAAAAAAATGGTGTTGCTATACTTTACTTGAAATAGAGAAAATTAATACTTTTACGTATTGCTTAACATTCGTAATATGATTAAAATAATTTAAAATAAATTAATATTAACAAATTTTTTATTTTATTTTTGACAATAATTTGACATGCCTGAAAACGCAATGTTTTGACACATGTTTGTGATTGATGTTGCTCTCAAGAATAGAGCTTATTAATTATTTTTTTTGTTTCAACAGAACAGTTATATAGACCCCACAGTTTTCCACAGCGACCGGTCGCAAGCGGTCTACTGTGTCCAATTCAATCCTGCAATCTTCAGAAGATCATATTGACGGTGGACATTCACGCTCTGATGTTGTCGAAGGGTGTTCAATGTGAAACTTTTCTGCAAACTTTTCGTGGGAACGGCCTTTAGGTGTTGTTGATTATGATAGGGTAGATATCTACATGGCACAATAGCAATAGCCTACTCTTTCTAGCATCCGAAAAAATACATATAATTGACAATAGGCGTAAAAAGTATTTCCATATTATTGTTGTTTAATAATAAGATAATATCTCCGTATAAGTTTGAAAAACTTTATTTTATTTATAGCACAAGAACAATTAAAACTAAGACATGCAACATAAAAAATAAGAAAAAAAATCAGACCCGATTTAAGTCAGGTCTACGTGTTGTGTCAAAGGACGTAAAATACATATAACATTTATCTATAATATATAAATATATTAATTTAAAAGCTGGATGTTTTTGTTTGTTTGTTTGAACGCGCTAATATCAGGAACTATTCGTCTGGTTATAAAATATGTCAGATACATTTTTAGATAGCATATTTATAGGGGAAGACTATAGAAGTAGTAATGCGTATGGGCTTTTAAAAATTCTACGATTTATGGGAACGGTAGAACTTGGACGCGCGAACGAAGTCGCGGGAGGGCGCTAATTTGTTATAAATAAATACTAAACAATATTTATTTTAACTAATTATTCATGTTTTATTCTCCTAAAACGTCAGTAGGGAAATTACCATTTATCGATATTTTTACTGTGCCGCGAGCTACATCCCTATCGTTGTGTACGCAAGCGAACCAAGCAAATTGGATGCGATACATTGCGTGCTAAGGTAGCAATTTTGTTAGTAATGTGCGTGCACAGTCATCAATGAGTATTTTTTTAAATACTTGGTGCAACAAAATCGCTGTTCTTGCAGAATATTACTGCAACGATCTTGTCACGCCACTAAAGTACTGCTCGTGCATATGCTCACAACTAGCTCACCTCTGCTGCACTGACCGGGGCATTTCTAACCTTATTTATCTATTCAGTGGTTTCTAGTAATTTTGTAGTCCACCATACGTTTATAAAGTGGTATTAAATGATGAATTCTTAATTATAAAAAAATAAAAGACACCATTACGATCATAAACTGGTAACTATTTATCCACTTACAATCGTATTTCATTAGACAGATAATCAGCAATACAAACATACACCCAAGTACCATGATAGAATGTAAATGGAACAATCACATAAAAGCGGAAGAAAGCATTTGCACAAGAGTATATCAAATAGGTTTAAAAGTAAAAGGTTTTATCTTAAGACAAAGCTTTCAGAAGAGAGAAAGACCGCTAACTTTTTAGCTATCAACGAGAAGGGGGGTGGTACTTCAAAGTCGCCGGGGTAAGACTCCGCGACACTCAAAGAAATTGCTGATTTATGTCATGTAGGGTTTCTCTTTGACACGCACACACTATGCTTCCAGCCAGTGATTTATTTACAGACCAAATACTAATGCTCTCAAAAGTTAAGCGGGAATATTTTGTACAGCGGACGTAATAAAAATTGAAGGATCCGACTCCGGGAGGGATAATTTGGAAGTCCTCGGGTATGTCGTACAAGAAACTAATTGCTTGTACAGAACGCATCAAAGGACCCGCCACGATCGATGTGGATTTTTCACGGACATAATATCCTGTAGGTATGCCTTAGCGGCTGTTTAGTGCTACAGCGCTGTTTTTGCAAGATGAATATTTCAGATGACAACAGATTATATGATGAGTCTTTGAACGCCTTCACAGCACGGTAGATTACAGTCCTTAGACTTCCGATAGCGGCATCGATTTTGGCCATAATAAGTCTCGTTGTATTTTAAGAACAATGTCGACTTGTAAGATGATCTTCAACATTTTGACATTGTTTTCGGAACGTTTCCCTTATTGCCATTTGGTGAGGTGGGGGCTAATGGCGTGCCACAATGGCGTCGGCTCAGCCAGATTGGCCAAGTTAGCATTTAGCACGTACATTATCCATTCAGCAGCAATGAGTAAAGGCCGCCCGGCACTCGACGCCAAGCACCCGCTGGAATTCCGCTTCGCATGCAATTACACAAAGAGTGCTTTGTCGTTATTTACCCACTTTAAGTTGCTAATTGCTTTATCCGCGACATTCGGTGTAGCGCCGATTGCCGAAGACTGAATTTCAACTAACTAAACTATTCTCATAGACGCAAAAACTCTTGAATCATTTACGATAATCGAAGGCCGTAATTCTCAGGTGAGCCTACATAAATTACGGCTCGGCTAGATTCTCCTTCCTTATCGATATAATAAATACAAGGGAATTTATGTCTGAGTATTAATCGGCAGACAAAATCGCTGGAAAGTCACGAGGCGCATTGTTGTAGGCAATAAGATTTTCACACGACGGTCGCGACTCGCGCGTGCGCTTCGCAATGCCGATGTCTACGGTCAGAACATGGTCTACTATTCAATATTTTCATCTTGATTTAGATCAAAGAAATTCAAAAATAAGTTCATTCAATAAATAATATTCAGCCGGTAGTGATTGGCTATGGGTGATAGCATTAATTAATGAATATAAAATGGATGAGTAAGCTATTTTAAATGCAAACTTTACAAGAGAAAAAATAAAATCATTGTCTTTTCCAGAAAAACTCTAGCGTGTCAGTTTTAATTAGTTAACTACAGTAAACTAGAATCAAGATAATAGCCATAATCTAAGGTAAAGTAGTCTAAAAATTAGACGGTGTTTGAAATACGTTGGAAATACGTTTCATCGCTTCAAATTGCCTAGAATGTGGCAGCAGTTATTGCGACACAGGTATTACCGTATTTGCTCATCAGCCCACTAGAATACATGTTGCATGACCACTTTCCATTTTGTCTCCAACTTACTCTTGGCAAAAAACATAACCTGATATCTGCTATTAAGATAATTCCGAGGTTTTATTAAATATATTCGAAGTAGGTACATAATGTTATTCATTGTTATGTTTCTGAGAAAAAATAACCTGATATCTGCTATTAAGATAATTCCGAGGTTTTATTAAATACTAGTTGTGCCCGCGACTTCGTCCGCGTGGAATAGTAACTTTAGGTAGAATTTTTGATTATTTAGGCTAATGGTTTTACAAATAAGATACTTTAGTATTAGTATGAGTACGCAAGATATAAAGTATTTATATAAGTTTATTAAAGTAATTTTTTAGGGTTCCGTAGCCGAATAGCAAAAACGGAACCCTTATAATTTCGTCAAGTATGTTTGCCTGTTTGTCTGTCCGTCCTTATATTCGAAGTAGGTACATAATGTTATACATTGTTATGTTTCTGAAAAAAAAACAATATGCGCCAGACAACACACCAATTGTCTGGTTTCGTCAGATCATGATTATGATCAGTCTTTGCCAAAAAGAGGTAAGATTCTAAGAACATATCGATATGGTAAACTCAAATCACCTTTTAATCGATTCCTCGATGCACCGATTGGCAAAAGACAAGCACTGCAAACGAACCGGAAAAAGACATCTCATTCGAGATCCAATTTAGTTGGAAGTGGAATCAAACCGCATATATCGGAGCCGAGTTGACTCCGCAAACAATTCATTTTCAATTCCAATCAGACCAGTCGCATGTTGTTCACTCCACACTCTATTATATTCGACGGATAAAAGTTTCTGAACGGTAATTGGTTGAATGATATAACAGGCAGCCTTTTGAACAATATTTCACAGCAAAAAATGTTATATTTGCGTGTTTTACGAATCGAAGGTGATACATCAATTTGCGACTAACAGATTTTAAAACAAATATTCGTTTTTAAAAAAAAGATTTTGGAGTTATGAACAATAATACCAAATTATTAAAAATCTAGAAAACATTTTCTCACCATCTAAATACAAAATACAAATTCTTTATTCAGTATCAGGGTTGTTAAATTTTTGGGATACGATTGAGGATTTCTTTTAAGTAAAAAATTACTTGTGTCAGAAAATCAGCGGTCTCCTTTACAGTTTAAAAATAACAAAAGTGAACACAACATATTATGTATCTATGACATATCACTACGAAATCTTACAATCCTTCGTCACAATTGTAAACTGGGGAAGATAGACCGTAAACATACACTCAGATAATGTTTATTGTTATTTTCAGTTCAACACAAGAAAGATACTGCCACTATGTATCTAGTAGTAAGAACAAGCCGATTTATTTTTTACTAATCGCACGTTGATACTATAGATGTGCCGTTGCCGGCAACATTCTCGCTCCATACAAAGGAATATTTAATCAACCGGCATATTTGGCAGTGTTATAAAGAACATTACATAGTTTATGATATAAGATACATATAATTTAAAAGTTCTACTTGATCAAAATAAAATTCATTTAATTCTACCATTCTAAGAAATTGGTGAGTTAGCGAGTTTTCAGACGGAGGTTACATCAATGGCAATCATTGCGTATTCCCTTGCAAAGGAAAAACCTGCGAGTCGAATTAATGGGTCCCTTTGAAATGATATCGAAGTTCAAATTAAGCAATCTAAGTTTTCGCACCACGTCGGAATTAAGGATCAAGGGCGGATAGAATGGTCCATCTATCTATACATTAATTACAAATTGTACACAGACTATTCGTACTAGATAATATAGCAATTGGAAGAGTAATAAATATAAAATATAATAAGTAACTTTATTAGGTCATGGATATTACGAGTACTCTTTCGTTAATGCCTTCTTTAGCCAGGCGCCAGACGTTCCTCTGATAATAAATATCAGCTGGGCGGTCAAATACTCGTTTTCTCAGTCTTAGTTGCTGTGATTTTATGATTAACAGGTCATGATTTCATGTCATTAAATGGATGCAGAAAAATCAAAATAACTACGCAATAAATGAATCTGAATCACATTTTAGGGCTGCTTGGCAAATAGTTAGCTCTTTTCTAGTTTGTCTTGAGGTTATGAATATAAGGTTTGCCTTTTAACCCAGGTAATCGGATTTCTGAACTCTTCGCAGACCGTGCGATTTCGTTATTCAGCATTCATAGTTCCACTGCTGCCCTGGAGAATTATTCCGCGGAGTGTTAAATGTAAACTGAAGTCTTTCTGACTTCTTACAAGGCGGGCGGATGGAAAACAGGGTGCTTGAACCATCTCGGGGTGGCGAAGTTGCTCGTTTTATATGCAAATCTCCCACGTCCTTATGAATATGAAAATTTTCTATTAGAACGTGTCGTTGTCAGCGTTCCCTTGACGTACTGCCGGCTGAGCCTTCTTCTCCGTAGACTTTGAATGCTCAGCTATTTCCAGTCTATTAAATGAATCTGAAACTATTATCTTCTCATTTCAATATCGACACGGAAAATGTATGTACTGACTGATTTTATTGCATTTTTATCGAGTTCGTGCAAAAGTTTTTATTTTAAATGAATGTCATAGTAAATGTGTGTTTTAATTGTTTTGCTCAGTTTATCTATGCATAACGAGGGGACGAGTGTGGGACGAAAAGTGTATTGTGTTTAATTAAATAACTTTCAATGTGTGCCAGGGTCGATCACCTGCATAAGTAAGTATGTGCATGAATTTAAATTAATAAATAGCAACCAATCCTTCCTAATAAAGTTAATGAATACTCAGGTGCAGTGCGAATTCACAGAGGAATTTCCACCGTTTAAATTTAAACTTTAATACATTCCGATAATAGGCAATAAATCCTACAATCTGGAAACAGCTATTATACTAAACTTCCAATCTGTAGTAAAATAAGAGTTCAAGTATTGATAAAGCATTAATAACAACGCGAAAGTGATAAAAAAAACAATGTAAGTAATTAAAGACGAGTATGTAAAAGTTTGGAATATCCTAATTCCTTGTAATATTCGAAAGTACCTCTTTTTATAGAGAAGTTTGTAAGTAACAAATAAAAATAAAACAATACCAAGCATTTATCATTCAACGGCACAATGTAAACATCGATGATATAAGCCCCGAGTGAGTACGTTCAGTTTTCTTATCTTTCCTTTAAAACACGTACCTCAGTTTTCATTGTGAGGGTTTTATAGTGAGGTTGTGAATGGATTAATCTTTTAGGAATACCATGCACTTAAATATTTTCTAACCAATATATAGATAATCCGATTCTAGAAAAATCATGATAATTAAGTTACCTTATCTCGATACGAAAAATCGTAAGGTGTTTTACTAACCGAAGCGACAAATCGTAGGGTTCTTCAGATAACAGTCGCGTGCGCAGGACGCAGTCACGTACTCACCCCGAGGAAAACGCTCCGACATACGCTGAATATCTTTAAACTTGACGCGAACCGACGCTACATTGCTCAAGTTTACTATGCAATAATAGCAGTTCCCCAACTACTGAACTATTTAAAATCTGTTAACAGCGGTTTCATCACAACGTGGTTTTCAGAAGCTTGGAATAACGTTAAGGACACGTTATTATAGGGTGAATTTTTTCTAGGCAAGATGTACCCGTAATTTAGTTCACTTAAAAGTTTAGGCACCTAAGTTAAGACGCAATAATCTGAAGAAAAAAGACTGAAACCTTACAAATCCATAACTACGCCAACGTGACCTTCAACATAACCACATATACAGAGAAGTAAACAGAACGCTAATATCGAGCTACGAATTCAAACACTGCCCATGTGTGAAAATGTTTGCAAATTCTCTCGCAGCTACAAAGTAACCGAAACGTATATTTCCGTTGCTCGTAGTCGACGCAATGGAGCCGATCGTTATTCTATCTTGAGTGGCATTACAGTGGAACTAGCGAACGTTCCAGTAGTGAAATCTTCCTGTTAAAAATTCAGGATACGTGTAGGGAGCAGTTGGGACGGCGAGCCTGCATAATGGCGGGCAGTCGGAGAAACAAACGCATAATACATTATCACGTGTTCCGCAAATTGGGCTTGTAAACAATGCTTTACTTCCTCGTCGTAAAGCTGGGTGACTAATAAATAACTTCGTCTGAGTCAAGTGCAAAATTAACTAACAAACCAATGTATATTAAGATGATCGTTTTCAATTAGTCAAGCAAAAAGATTCAAGACACTAAAGAGAATCAATTGTTACACGTCCAATATGATATCGTTAGGGTTTGACGGATTACGCAATTAAAATATTGGCCCTTGTAAGATCGTTTTTTTTTTATTGAGTGTAAGAACAAAAAAGATATAGTTATGTATGAATGATGATTTTATACATAAAATAAAACGGCAAATAGATTATTTACCCCTCTGTTGATCAACATTAATGTTGGTTATTTAAATTGCGTGTCCACAGCAGAAGCAGTCTCTCAATTTTCGTACCCAATCTTCCTACAATTTATGTCACTTTTCAGCTGAAAACGTTGGATTTCAAACTTTTATACGAGACTGGTTAGAAACTATTCATCAACATAGTCAAAACGTGTGGTTCCGCAACAAAATCCAGGAGGTCCCGTTAAAAATTCAGGAAACGTGAGTGATGGCAGCGCGAAAGATTGCCTGGATGCAAATACGGAGTCGCGTTAAGATTTGAACGAGCACGACTAACCATACAGATTATCACATCGAATACTGGTATATCTGCCGCGTATTTTTTATGTATTGAAGACAATTTATTGTTTGTGTGATCCGAGTAGATGGCTTTTACGCAAATGGCATCTTTACATCCCCGGAAGTAGACGTTAAACCCGACTTAGCAACAAGCGTACAAGATAGCACGTGTGGTGGTCAAGAAAAACGTTTTGGTAATAAATACTGAACCACGTCAATAAGCTCAAGATTTACCCTCTTAATCGTTTTCTACAAACCAAATTAACACTAATTGATATAACCGTTTAATATACCTTTTGTTTGTTTTCTATACAAATTCATCAGGTACACTAGCATTATCTCCTAAAGCAAAACCCTGGGCAGAAGTAAGAAACAAATAATTTGCAGCAATGTCTGGCTAGGTACAGCCCGCGGCACTTTCGGCGCACCTGAGTCACACTACGTCTGCCCGCCGGTGGGTTTCAGACGGAAACTTCGCACAAGTAAATCTGCAGTTGTTACTGTAGCAGTATAGTTTATGTAGATAGCATCGTAGTAGGAAACTACAGTAAAATCAGTCCGGCCGGACATAACTCCTCAATTAGTGAAAAACGACTAAATGAAAGGAAGGTTTTTTTTGGTGGGCTCGGATGTATTAATATTTAAAATGCAACAATACAATAGTGTAAATGATGTCTGGAAGATACTGCCAAGCAAAAAAAAATATTATGCCCGATCTGCGTCTCGGTTAATACTTAAAACACTCATCTAAACATAATTCAAGTATAAGAAACTCATACATAATATAAGTGCTTTGTTAAGTTAGGTATACAAAACTTATTGTACACAATCACAGCATATATTCCGCACGCAACCTACAGAAGTACTTGTATAAAGTCCACAATAAAACATGCGCATAAAAAGGCACTAGACTTTGTGAATGGGCGAGCCGCTGCTCTTGGCATGAACAGTTCTAAATTTAGATAAATAATTCCCAGTTGGTGCGGAGGACAGCCGAGTGAAACGCCGGCGAGCGAGGTGGTAGCCGTGAGGTCGCGCCCCCGGCCCCACCAGCCTCGCGGCACTCTGCCAAACGGCTGCAGCGCCTCGCCTATGCTAACCACTCTCGAAGTACGCACTTAAACACCCTCACAAAAAATACTCTAATCCCCAACGTTGAAGCCAGACTCAAAAAAATTAAGAATAACCATTTTCAACTCCTCCAGACACGTATGAAAGAACTTTGGCAATAAAACGAGAAAAAGAGGCTTTTCGGGCCATAGCTTTTACCGAGTTAAACTTGCTCAAAGTGGCGTACTTCGGTGGGAGCTAACTTAGCGATGGTCAATAAACTTAGCCGCCGTCGGGATGAGTCGTGCCGCGTGCAACAATAAAGCGGAACTTTCACAACAGTTTATCTCGTGAAAATCTTACAACAAAACAGCCTTTTAATATCAAGCTTTTTAAGACGCTTTAGGAGGCGCTCCAGTGTCGAATGTGAAGAAACGTAATTAATGTTCACAGCGCTGTCGTAAAATGGTCTGAGCTAGGGGGATAAGAGAGTCGGAGTGTTTGCCAAGAATTCAATCGGAGCCGGGCGCGCAGGCAATATGCGCTCAGCGACGGCGCCTCCCGCTCATTAATTGAGCTATCAACATATCTGGTGCAGTAATCACAGCCGGCGGATGGCATCGCAGCTGCTCGCAACAATGCGCCGCTCATGCGATTATAAATCAGCCTGAAAACGTGTTCAAACGGACAAAGAACTATACCGAATCGCCCTACCAGATCGGTGCGATTCAGTTAGCAGTTTGGCGGTGTTTCGCGACATCGCTTTTATGGCGGTTCATAAACGTTGACTGCTGGAGGTGGAATAAAATTTTTGTTACGAGTACGACCACAAAAATCTCCGGTGTGACAGGAACAATGTAAAATCCAATTTTCTCGGAGTCTCTGGAGATTCGGCGAAGGAACGACGAGTGCCTTTACGACCATGAAGACACGAATGCGGTTTTACTTTATGTAATCTATCAGCGCTGAGCCGCGAGTGTCGGTCAACGACGCGTATTCGCGAGCATTATGTCACTGACTATTATGGAATCGGTTGAATATATCGTTTACACGGTTTACAACTCGGATCGAGCACGAGAAGTCAGTGACACAGTATAACAGGATTGCTATTTGCTGCCTTGGATGGTAGATGATTTATATCACTGACACAAATGCGTCGTTATAATTGAAATAATGAGTTGCCAATAACGATTGCAACTTCGTTAATTCGATTAATGAGCGCTCAACCGGGTTGCATTAATGTTGAAACGGGTTAACATAATTTTGTCATACAAGGCGATTAAGTTCTAATTCGCGAGTCATATCCCTGAACGAGTCCAATATACCGCCCGGCGAGACAATGAGCGCGGCGATGGGCGGCGAGCAAAAACCGCCCGCGCTCCCGTCATCTCCGCCGTAGCGAGCCCACCGCGGATCACCAAACAACTCAACGCGAACATGCAACATGATTAATGCTGCCCGCACTCTAAATATGATTTATTTAACGACGCGACGAAAACAAAACGCCATTTAAAAACCCGACGCAAAAAGCCACGCGACAAATCTAAACGCGGCGCGGACACCGAAACGCAACATTTAAAAAGATAAAAGCCGAATTAGAATTTCAGTCGGCGACTTGAGATAATACGATAAATGAAACACGACGTGTGACGACGGGGGGTCATGTTTTATGCAAGGCTGTCGACATGATGCGCAGATATTTGACTTTCCTTATATCACAAAAACTTGACATAATGAAAGTGAACAATGTGCGAGAACACGTGATTACGACAAATATGGAATTGTGGAATTTTACAGCCCAAATAATAAATGATTTAGTCGATGTTCTTAATTCTGATCCAAAATAATTGTACGTAATTGCGTATGGACCAGTTGAAACGTACTGTGGTCTGTGGCTACAGCAGTGTTTCAGTATCATGTACTTACTCGCAAAACTTCAGACATGACAATTAGAGATGTACCGACTAGTCGGTAAAGCCGACTAGTCGGCCATTTTTGTAGTCGGCGACTAGTCGGCGATTAGTCGGCTAAATCCGCCGACTAGTCGGCCCGCTTCTGACTCATGTTAAAAAAATAGAGTGATTGAAATGAAATTGTATCTTTACTCTTGTTATTATAAGAATCACAGTTTCAGTTTACAATACAATTTAATAATTGGTAGAAAATTTAAATAGGATTTCTTCCTTTAGTCTTTTATAAAATAACAAAATATAGGTTAAAGCAAATAATCATTGGTAATAAGTAGGTTTAATTATAACATAAAAAATAGGAACTCTTCCTTTGACATCCCAAAATCCCAAAATCTCGAAATTAATAAGGATTAAAAAGAACCTAGTTGAGGCATCAGTTGTGAATGTTTGTACTTAATATGATTTGTCATGCTCGTAGTATTTGCCTTTTTCCCCTGACCACCACGAGAAATAACGGCTTGACACTGATTGTACTTCACTTTACTGCTACCTTCTCCCTCCAATTCGTTAAAAAATAATCAAAATGCGTGATTTATTTTTCGACATGACGCAAACAATCTTATTTAGTTAATTTCACTATTAATTCAATTATTTGCACTGTGTTAGCTTAGTAATTGAACGTTATATATTCTTTATTTCATTAAACACCGATAAAAAACACAGTGTGAGGAGAACCCACTTACTTATTTGCTTATGATTGTCGATGTATAATATTTGTAAATAAAAATGTAGATTCGTTATTGGCTGTAAGTTTAGTTATTAAGTTTATTCATACATACTGTACTGTACTAGAGCTGTGAATCTTGTAATATCAAAATAATAAAAAAACGTCGGTTTGTATGTTTACAAATAATGAATGACGTAGAATGAACGACGCAATGTCAACAAAAACATGTCCTGACATGTTCGCGTGGGCGCCGGCTCTGTGCGCCAATTCTACGAGCCGAGAGCGCACTCACGAACATATCCGACGTCACCCGGATTTTACCGAAAGTAATGATCGGCCTGGCCGACTAGTCGGCCGACTAGTCGGCCATTTTGCTGCCGACTAGTCGGCTAGTCGGCTAGTCGGCCAAAGTCATAGTCGGCACATCTCTAATGACAATATTTTAAAGGCATGGAATTTCTTTTATGGCAACCGATGCGGTTAAAACTGCCCATATAGCATCACGTACAAATTGATACAAAAACATGAACTGGTTTTGAACAAACAAATACATAACAAGTAATCATTCGATTGTTGGTACTTAACCAAAATTTTTAACAGGGTTGAGTGAGGTAAATCAAACCAATTAAATTTCGGTAAACATACTTGTTACTGACTGTTACATACTAAAAATTAATAACACCGTACTCTTTTCATCTGTCTATCTGGGTTGTACTTTTACTTCATGTAGTTAGTTATCATGATTATTAACTACAAATTGTAATCGTAGTTAGTAATCAGTAGTAAGATTACATTTTTTCCAACACTGGTTGACGTAAATCAAACCAATTGAATTTCGGTAAACGCTCTGACGCTTACAAACTAAAATTAATAGCACCGCACTCTTTTCATCTGTCTAACTGGGTTGCTTCAAAAATCGTTTGTTTTGTTAATGCGTTTCAGTTCTTTCACCCTTTCAAGCCGTATCTACTAACAAATATATTTCATCAGAAACGTAAACACTAAGACATTGAATAAACAATGCTATTGGCCGCATGTAACCTTTACTGTTAGTTCCTTGGCGTTTGCGTGGGCCTTGTTCTAGCTGTCTTGAATCAGTTAATGTCTTAGCTTTATTATCTACTGCGCAGGACCGCACTTTAGCTAGGGATGTATTTAATGGAAATGAAAATAAGCCCGTTTAATTTTTAACATAAGTTGCCAATCCGTGATTTTCTTGACTCTATCAAAATGTAGAGCATTGCGTGTCTAAACCATACGATAGCTAAGTTCCTATTATTAGCTTAACTTTTTTATTGAGCCTGAATACAAAATATTCGCTTTAACTTTATTCATCAGAATGAAGTTAATAAAAGTTAACTTCATCGTTATCAAGCAAGTGCTAATTCAGTAATTATTAGAAAAAAAGAAAGAAAGAAAGCTTTTATTGATTACTCCTAGTATTATCTTTATCTGTGTGCCTCTATTCCTTTACATTGACCTAAGGTTTAAGAACATTTATTCTCATTAAGAATTACAATAATTCACTTCCTGAGAAAACAGATTTCATTCGAGTTATACAAAGCGAGTGCTTATTTTACTTAACTAAAAACAGGGTATATCTATAAAATACCAGTTGGTCGCCGCGGAACGTCATCAGCTGTTGTTTACCTCGCCGCACCGAGCGAGCACCCACGAGTACGAAGGCGATTTGAGCGTACTTGCGTTATGGATGTGGTATCTGAGTTTTTATTTAGACATGCATTAATTATATTATATTAGGTGTTTATGCAATGTTTCTTTTTTATTTATCAAATGTAAGTTTTAATTTTAAGTTTAATTTTGATTATAATAGTGATTATGTTTTGGATTTACAATAATTCTAGTTTGACTTTTTTTAAAATAATGTATCATGTACCTATGTGACCTAAGTTGACTTAAGTTCCTACATTGACTTAAGTTGACCTCGAAGTATCTCTGGCAAGCCACTCATATTCAGACGGCTCAATCTTTTAGCTGTATATAGCTATACCTTAGCCTTTAATTAAAACTGAACCTGATCCTGTCAACCCTACGAATGCAGGAGTGCGTGCAAAAACCGCCACATCCGCACCGGCATCTGGGCGCATGACGTATCGGCCGCGGCCGGCATCCATCACTGGTTAGGCCAGGAGCCAGTCACACTAGTGGCTCGTGTGTATCAGATGCTGAAAATGATGTTGTTTTTCATTGGAAATATGTGATATGTATTTTGGCCGTAGGGACTAGGCGTAGACTCGTATTCTTGGTTAAATCTAGTGTTAGCCGATTTATACTAAACGATGTTTAGCCGACATTCTGTCGGCTACAGCTTGATTAAACAAAACACTGGAAGCTGATACTAGGAGTAACCTGGTCGGTTACTTTAGTTAGGTGAAAGTAGTTCTATACTTGCATTACGGAGCCATATATTTCTGACTTTTACGGTATGTTTCACAATGTCTCAGTTCTGGTTAGCGTTATCTGCCCAATACTTCATTCGAAATGACGTTCCATATTTGAATTATTTGTTGGTAAGTGCTTATTTGTCGTTGGTGATTAAGATGTCTAAAAATAAATAATTACTCGGACCGAACCGAACAATAAACACAATCGAATTAGCATTTTGCCAAAAAGTTTGCGCATATAACTTAGGTACAAGAAACAGAAGAATACTAAATCAACGTTTGCTCATTAAGAATGCCAAATTAGTCAAGTTATCGTGCATTTGTATGCGATTTCAATTAGAAGTAAAATAATTACACGCCTTTACAAGTTTCCGTTGAAACTTGTTTGATTACCATTGCAAAAAATTAAGGAAACAATAAATGAAGCAAATGTGCATAAATTGAATTATTCTATGCACGTACAAAAATACTTGAGTTTTCGCTGTTTTCTTGTTGCCATCGCCGACAATGCATTCCCATCAGAAATGGTATCGGTTTATAGTGCTATCTCCTGGTCTACAGGGTGGGTTGAGTGTCCACATACATGTTGTCCCATTTCCTACCATTCTCACATTTCGAGTGATGTCCATGTCGTTACCACATGCAAGTACATATTAGCGTCGTAATAGACCTAATAACAACTCTTACCTTGCCCTCGCGTTTATTCAATTATAACCTTTGTTCCTAATGGGATAAGACACGTAAGAGAGCGCAGGGTTCCGCGAACTAGGTAACGGGTGTTCCGTAACTAATGTAACTTTGAATTAACACATTACTTAACGGAGGAAGAGTGGTTATGGTGCGTTAACAGAAACACTTTCTCCCATATTGTCTACTGTTCTAAAGACGCGACAGACTGTTTTGGAAATTTACATCTAAATGCATATTATCTTTTGTGATGTCGGCTAAAATTTGCTACTCTTTACAAGCCACTTAAGGATTTCCGCTATTTTCAGCGCATGACAAATTTACTTTTAAGTTACTGTTATTGATGAGGAAACAAGATAATTTCCAACAGGATGTGTTTTGTTTGCGAGTTTAAACTCATCGTTTACCGATGCCGATCGCGACATAAGTACCATATTGCAGTCAAACTGGTTTGTTACCGTAATAAGAGGTTCACGTCCTCATCAAAACCGAGATAAAGGACCTCGTATCCCGTATCATCTGCGGCAAAATTTGATCAATTTACATAAAACAATATTAAATCAAGTGAAAATTAGCGGGCGTGCTTCGGGTGCGTCGTCAACGATCGGGGCATACCACGTCACATTATGTCAGAGACCGGGCCCTCCGATATCATTATTACGATCTAGGTAGTTTATATAATGGCGGGAGGCAAATTAATTCATCGCACGGAGGCGGCATCGTCCCGGCTATCTCCCACGATAAGTTTCCAGGCCTCGGGGTGCCGAATACGGGAACTAACTATCGTAACAAGATCGGGATTTCTCAGAACGTTAGTCGAATCGTTGCGGCCGACGTATGAGTCTTTGAACGCTTATCACGATTTAAGCGATATCCTTTCCCCGGCTGAAACGTATCCGACAATTTAAAGGGTGAGATCGCTAAAAGGATTCAATAAAGGACCGTGCGACGCATCCCACACCTCGTGTGGTATGAGCATCTATCTCTACAGACGCCTCTATGTAGCGAAAATCAACTTAGCAACATAATGAAGGAAGACGCGCCCAGGCAACAAGGATGTCGACATGACAGAGCATAAGTAGGTTTTCCCCTAGTTAAGGCAAGAACAGACCTGATAAAGGAAACTGATTTTGAAACTTCAGTTTAGTGATAAAATATACCGTTTACCACTCCGTTCGACCGATGTCGGTATATTAAAGGTTAAGAGATGGGAAAGATGTTTTGTTTGCTTCCGGGGGCGGGCAGCGCAGTGTTTACGCCCCGCATATTCTTGTTTGCCTTGCCTCGAAAGCAAACAACCTCCCGAGGACTATTGCGAAGATGCGAGTTTCTGTACACATCAAAAATCATGTGCTGTATCTAATGTATTGAATCTGATGTTTAGGAGCAACAGATCAGTCATTAAAATATTAGACAGTCATGTCATGAGACGTCCAGATTGTCGGTAATATTCGCAACATCTTGATTTAATGGTCTCATTTGTTATTTTGAAGTAAAACAAAAAAAAAACACAATACTTATAATGTAAGTACCATGGTATTGGCGAAAATTGGAGGTAGTTATAAATATGGTGTTGCCCGAGGTGGCGGGCACGGCGGCGGCTCTCCGCGTCGACAGGACAATCGCCGATTTATCCCCCGGGGTCCCGCGCGGCCCAATTTACGATCTCGGCTCACCGTTTGGTTAGTTCTCCAAATCAATTTATTTACCGTCCCCATTCATTAGGAGGTACTATGATCGATGCCGTTTTACACTCGACGCCGAAGCTTTTGATTTACCGACACCAGTACAGATAGAGATGATGTGTAGCCGCAAATGGCGTCAAGTATCGGAATTTCGCGTACGGTCCGTTTTATCGGCCTTCGAGGCCATTAGAGAGTCGCGTTTCGCGATCAATTGCTTCAGTTTCCTTGATATTCGGGAGCGGCTCGAAGCTGAATTCGTAAGCTCTCGATTATTTATGTGGACGAGCTCGCGCCGACCCTCGCTCTTCGTGTCACTACGTAAAGAGGAGTAATCGCCTGCGGCTGCTGGCTGAGTGAATTTTTCCATTCGGAAAATGGCCGAAGGAATTAGGTAGCGCAGAGTTTCATATTTCAAGGGAAGCCGGCCCTCTCCCCCTACGAAGCTTTGTATCTGCATGGAAGTACAACCGTTTCTTGAGCCGTTTTTTATGTTGCTCGTAAAATGGAGCATACAAAAATACGGCGGAAGAGAGCAAATCGGGAAACGCCTCAATAACGCAGTACAAAGCGATGAAATATAAAATAGGGCGTAAACCAGAATTGTGACCAATTATACCGTTTTCACAGGCCGCGGCGCCCGTGGCGTGCGGGCCGCTTTCTATTGTGAGGGTATTTTCACGTTCTTTGTGACACCGTCTTACCTGAAACAAAAGCAAAGTGGAGATTAATCACTCGACCGTAAACAAATGAAAGTACTTAACAGTAAAACACGTGGATAATATTTACATTTTGCGGCATAACATTCAGGGCGCACAAGTCGCCGCACGCAACGCGATATCGCAATCAGAGTCGTTTTAGTGTTGCTTATGATAATAAAATCATACGCTATGATTTCATGAGAGTGAGCGAAGCAGATTATGTGGAAGCCGCGGATAATGCGCGAGCACCTATTTCGTCGGCGAGGTTATCTAAATGGTCGCTTTATTTTGCTATTAACGAGTCGGTAACGGTTTTCATGCAGTTTGGGGGCGCTTAGGAACCCGTGTTTTCGATTAGGCACACATCGTTACGTGCTAAAACGCTCTATTTTAAAATCGGGCTTTCACTTTAAGCTTCAAAAAGTTGGCGTGTTTTCATTTTATGTAGACGCGAAGTTAGCCGCTTTTACACAGTTTAGATAGTTTCAGTTGCTAAGTGATATAACCTAGATGTTATTTCATTATTAATCATGATCATATTCGTTAGCTAATGATCTCTGTGATGATGAATACGACCTAGATGTTACACTGCAGTAGATATACATCATGAACATAAATTTCAGAACGACTAGATGGTCTTAGATTAATTGTTATGATGAAACAACTGAATCAGCGAGAAGAGAGCCATATGATTATAAATGATCAACTCATTCCTGTGTCATCATATTTTAAAACAATGAACATAACTAAACTATTATGTAAGTTGGTACGCACAAATGTGTCATAATTACGGAGCATTTAGTAACAACACAATTAAGCTAAACGTTACTCATCTCGCTTCCGGAAACGTTACATAAAGTAGGTTAATTGTACTAGTATGCGCAGTCTGATTATTTCGTTTTCTAGTTTAGGTGCCTATCTACTGTTTGCGCTCATGTTAAAAAGTCATCTGCCTATCCGCGTTGGTTTTCATTGAGATTATGAGCAAATAAATTAAACAGACATTAGGTACTTTTTCGTACGAAAATGATTGATATCAAATCTAGTGAGAGTAATGATAGATTATCAAACTCAATTTGCAATGCTTTTCCTTATATTTGAAACATAGTTATTGTTATGTGTCATCATCAATCTCTTGCCCTGTTCCCAGTTATCTGGGGTCGGCGCAGTATGTTTTGCGCTTCCACACTATTCTATCACTTGTCACTGAATCATCCACTCCTTTCACACTCATATCATTTTTAACACAGTCCATCCATCTCTTCTTTGGTCGGCCTCTTCCCTTCCAGCCATCCACATTCATACTCATCACTCTTTTAGTTACATGACTTTCTTCCCTCCTCATTACATGACCGTACCAAGATAGACGATGACCCACCATCTTCTCAGTTACCGGTGCCACTTTCAGACTTCCTCGTATATACTATACTGTTACTATACTATACTGTTATTGTTATGTGTGATAAACCTAAATAACATTTACAATATTCAGGAATGAAAGTAGTTCACCGCATTTAAATTCCCGGAGAGAAATAAAAAAAAACCTTTTAAAAACACTTGGTCTAATTTATGATCTCATCAACTCAAATCCCCAACAATAGGCCTGTTTCACCATGAACAAATAAGAACTAACCAACGAATAATAAAATATGGAACGTCATTTCGTATGAAGTAACTACTACAGATAACGCTAACCAGAAATTAATAGGTCATTGTAAAACTGTCGTTAAGTGTGTTTTCACTAGGTGCCAGCATAAATCCGAAATCTTCATTAACATGACCTAAATTAAAGCGCAACGACCCTTTTTTTCGCGGAGTAAATGCTTTATGCATGCCTTCTGCCTGGGGAGGGGGCATCGGGTTATGTGGGACTCCCTTTTCTAGGTTTACCCACTAAAACCTCCGCGGTTTCTCTCTTACCGCCCTAAGTGAGATGACGAAGGTTCGCTCTACGCATGCTCTCCGTCACCCCAGCGGTTGCCTGTAGGCTTAAATCTTGCGGGAACCTCGAGGCTGCCCCTTCGTCCGAAAGAATCGGAACTACTGGGGATCGAACCCAGAATTCTGAGGTGACGAGCCACTTGCGTAACCCCCGAGCTACCATAACGTTAAAGCGCAACGACCCTATAACATCGTTGCACGCGGAATGACGCTTGCATATTTAAGGCTCCGTCTCCATAACGTCTCCGTATCAGCCGTGACGTGAGTGGTCGTAAAGTTGACATTCGGAGGAGGGTATCGGCTAAGCTTCGCAGGACAAACGAGCCAGATAACGCGGGACTGCGGGAGCGGTGAAACCGTAAACCGCACTTCAGTATCTGCTAGCCGTAAAGAGTATTTAAATGTTGCAATACATTTTCATTATTCGAATATGATTAAGCCTGTGTCTTAATAATATAAATTGCACTTGTAAAAAGCAACCGTGACTCTGTGACAGACGAGGAATCGCTGGGAGTGACAAAACACTATAAAAACAAAAATCTACTTTGTTAAATTATTAAAATTGAAAACTTTTACTGGTTCTTGTTGATGGTATAGATTTGTATGTGTATCACTTTTAAAGCAAAATAAATGGCCTATTATTATGTTGACCTATGAATACGAGTACATACAAAATCTTCCTACTAGGTCTATTAAATCTGGCCCCAATTTGGCCAATAAAATTGCAATAAAAGACACTTTAACTTTATACTTTTCTTTTTTAATGTTAACCACTGTGATCGTATAAAATTAAGCAAATTGCCGGATTGCATGTTATCATAGATGACACGAAAAACTTCTGCTACTTATTTTGTGTGCAACGAAGAGTAAAGGTTAAAAACTTTTATAGTTATTAGATTTGACAGTTTCTGAGCTCCGAACAAGCTTGCAACGACGACTAACGATGAACAAATAAGCGTTTAGCATTTAGTTTCAGCATTAGGGAAGCGCATGTGCGTGCCAGTCCGAACTCTGAAGTCAAAATGATGCCATTTCCTTAGCCAGTTTCAGAGTTCTGCTATAAGCTGACCACTATACGCCATACCCTACTCGAATAAACAAATAAAACGTACAGTCGATTTATTAAAATCTCACTATCACTTAATCCTAAAAGCGTATCAAAAGCATTAACATAAAAAGACCAAGGTAGAAAAACGCACATATCCAATTCTTCATTAGATAGTATTAAAGAAATAGTATCCAACTCCTGACAGCAAAAATTTCTACAGTACTACATAATATTATGTATGCGTACTAAAAGACCACTGTTCAGATTGTGCTGTATGTAGTAGTACATATGGCTCTATTATTGTGCACTGTAAAATCATCCGGTACAAACGCGCAAGGCCTTGCATTGCAGGCAGTGTTACTGCACGAATGCATTTGGTCCTTAAGTTGTCATATCTGGGCTAAGGCAGCTGGGGCACAGCCGTATCGGACTAAAGAGCTTCCACGGGACAAACGAGCTAGATAAGGCTACAGCGCCGCAATGCTGATCGTCGTAAGCTCGGAATAAACTGCTGAGAGTCTTGCTAAAACATTGCTATTAATGCATTTGTTACGACGCTCATTTAGGATATCAAACCATGATTTGATCCTCGTAAAAACATTTTTAGTTAAAAGCGCGAATAAAGTAAGCTTTTCCTTGCTGGCCTAATATTGTATAATTGTTTAATTAAATAATTATTTTTAAAATCCTACTACTATTATAAAGGCGAAAGTTTGTAAGTATGGATGTATGGATGTATGTATGTATGGATGTTTGTTACTCTTTCACGTAAAAATTACTGAATGGATTTGAATGAAACTTTACCACAATATAGCTTATACATCAGAATAACATATAGGCTACAATTTTTGAGGTTTCTAATGTGAGGTCGTAAAAAAACACATTTTTTGCGCTACTAGACGGGACGAACCTGAAGTCCACGCGAACGAAGTCGCGGGCAAAAGCTAGTAATAAATAATCACATTAATCGCAACCTACGTATGCCATGCATCGTTGAACACAGATCTATTAAAATCAAATAGTTGACTAATTTTATTGACTGATATTATTAAAAAAAGTTATAAACAATTGTTTACAATATTCGATTAGCAAAGAAAAATGGACTATACAGTAGTGGAGTGAGTATTTTAAAAAAAATGGCATTTCGAGATGATGGCATCGACGTACCGGGTCGAGTTTCCCGCAGAACAAACGAGCCAGATAAGCGATACGCTGTCCCGGGCTGATGAGCCTTAAAAAGGCACTTGAGACGCCAAAATACACTACGAATCTCCATAAAACCCTCAGTCACATCGCGTTCGATGCCAAGCCGTCATTTGCTTCTCTTATGTCGTCTTAAATAGACGCTTAAAGGAATAAATAGCCTCTGATGGTTTACTGGCACTTAAAATAATAATATGAAAATTATGTAAAAGCTTTTTAGGGGTTCGTTATAAAACACGAATTCCTTTTTCAAGTTTGTCTATTAACATAAAAATCACATAATACTTTGTACACATGTCGCAGCTATCTGATTAAATCAGCCAGTAAATTGAATGCCTAGGCAGTTTATTAAACGCCGGCATTTGAAGATGTCTGAACTTGATTCAGCCAAAAGGTTCATATTTGGCTCACTATTATTCCACCGCGGCGCCAACAAGAGATTTGGCGTCAATACAGCAAATTATGCACGTATTTTTCGTTCATTTTGCAACTTTAAGTGAATTTAAGCTGTGATATTGTAAAAATAGTTATGAAATATGGAAGTTACAAACAAATTTAAATAAAAAGTAAACAAACATCACAAGTATCTTATTAAACCAAAATAATGATATCGCGACGTTCAGCTATTTGGCTAAACGTTGCGTTCAATGACTTGTCTAGTTGACGTTCAGTCATTATATTGGATGCCGGCGTTTAATGAACTACCTAGACGTCCAATTAACTGTCCGATTTAACTAGATGGCTGCGACATACATAAATTCTACACATCCTACAAAATATGTAAAGGAAAAACAGTAAAGTACCTTATGCAGACCAATATTTTAGCATACGTTTCCGTAACGCCTTCTTCAGACAAGCGGAATGGTCCCCAAATCTCGACAAAGCATTACCACATTACATTCATCACGGCCGGGAATCCCATTCAAGCCGTGCTTTACGACGATTTTGCAATTGCTCTTAACGTCTAAATACACTTTAACAACGCATTTCCGCGTTCAACTTCTTCTTTCTTAGACCATCATTTAATTTACCTTAATAAAACCTTAATTTAACTTGATTTGTTTGACTACATTTTGAGTTTTCCGAGCCGGTGATTCATAACTAAGTGGTAAGCCATGCCTGGCATGAGTATGACTCATATTCACACTCATCTTTAGAATGATATTTCTTTTAAAGAGTATTACATAACTAAAATCAAGAATTGTCCCTTATTACTACAATAACTTTCCGGGCTTATAAGAAATCCTTTCATGAGTTTTATAACAGGATTCTTGGATAACGAAATAGGATTTTATGAATTGGGAGCTTTTGAAGAATTGAGCGTATGTAATGTGACTCGATAGATGTTAGAATATTATGACATCACATATAACGATGTTGCGGATGACGTAATCAGTTTAACATAACGGTACCGTGATAAGGTGTTGTTTACGGTTATGAATGAACCGCCCTAGCTCAGATTACGGCATTAGTGGCGTATGAAAAGCCATCAACGAGGGTGCTGCTAGTATCAGCGTGATGGATGGCGGCAAATATGTCATCGCTTATGAGTATAGACCGGGGGTACTAATTAGCGGCCACAGCAGATTATTTAGAAAGTAAATAAAGGAAAAAAACAATGATTGGTTGCATGGGTGAGGTCGAGGGAGTCGGAGAATCAGCGCAGGTCTGTAATATTTCAGAAAACAATATTTTTTTACAGAATATAGGATGTTTTTTAAAACGCTGCCTTTCTTAATAAGCACTAATGGAAGAGCATCAACTTTGTTTAGAATTCCAAGTTCAATAGTAATTTCGCAATGAATTTAAATTTCAATGGCACTAATTGCAATTTAAATACGCATTTCGGCCGCCTGTGAAAACGACTAATATATTCACAATGTGGACGTTTGGGAGATAGATTGGCCATTGTTTTCGTAATTCTAGATTATTTGGTTTCCTTAAAACTGGTCGATGGGGGTCGTTGACACCGAGTGAGCCAGGTCGTGGACAATGGGTCGGTCAGGGGCGGACGGAGCTCATTACAAGATAACCTTCCAATTAGTATTAACAGCTTACAGCCATCACAGATTGCGCTATTGATACAACGGTATCACAAATTGAACATCGTTGCTCTGTATAGGTAGCAGTAATTAGACCAGAGTGCTTATAACGACACTTAATTGATTGAGACATGAAGCGATCTTGTATCCCCGCAAATTTTAGTTAGAGGTTATATTAATTTAATTCAATACAAGTCTCGGATGACGTCAAGCTGACGACAATAACCTTCTAAGTAGCACGAAAAAAATCTGCATTAACTGTTATTTAAATATTTACTTATTTTTAAATTCTGTTTCTTGTAAAGACAATAAAACTCTGATGTCAATGACATCAAACCCGTATTGTTCGCGCGGCGGCAATCAGCACGGGTTGTCAACTTGTCGTCTTATGGAAATTTTTAAACACATGCAAATTATGTTGTGTAAAATTTCATAAAGACACGAGTTCGCATTACACATATTACGAGGGATAACAATGTCGCGATGAGTAATAAAGCTATGTGTGCCGGAGAAGAAATGTCGGTCGACATCAAATTAACATTTTTATGAGGCGGCGGGACGGGAGACGAGCGCTGCCATCCGTGGACTAAAAGGCCGTTAAGTAACATTTTGCCGATTTTGCGCTATAAATTATTATGGACAGCAGAAAAAGTCTATCACCGACGTTCCCCTAGCAAAATCGACCTTCGCGTGAAATTCAAAAGTCGATGTCTCGGATGAAATTAGTCTGTTAAACATTATTTGTCAGTGAAGATTGGATTACTCTGATAGACTCATAAACCAATTAGGTTAATTGAAATGAGATTAATCCCGGTTAATCGAAATCGTTCGAGGCGCCTTGCTACACCGTGATTCGGTTTTGTAATCAAGATTGTGTTAATCAGTGCATTGTGACACTGTGATTAAATACAAATTATTGATCGATTTCAGATTTTCATAACTTTATATTTAATTCAATCGTCTTATAGGGGAATCTCGTTCAAACTTTAATGTTGCATCGCATGTTGCGTGTGTTTTGGCCATTGTGATTTCACTTTATCAAATTGGTTGAAAATTGGATCATTACTTTCCATAAAATGACAATTGCCGAATCATGGACAGTAAAGAAAGTAAAGAGCACAGTCAAATGATAGATATAATTGACATGGAACATGGACATTGGAACTTTATGTCGATATTGATAGGTAATCAAATAAAGTAAGGGTGTCGTTGTAACTGAAAAAGAAAGAAAGAAAACTAAATATAAAACTCGACCTCGTACCCGGTACTCAACAAGGTGAATGATTATTATATTTGTAGCTGGTAGTTCTACTCTGAGTAAAATAATTGACTTAGTGACATTGTTTTCTTTGTCTAGTAGTTATTAATGCTTATTAGTAGTTATTTTTTTTAGTTTTCTTCAGGAAAATACAGCTTCAGTTTTAACAGCTACAGTTTTAAAACTGAAGCTTTTTCTTTGTGCCACGGTTTGGTAAAAATAATGCCAAATAATATGAAGTCTTTTGGTTTTTGTCTCCTTTCGACTACGGCCACCGGTGCTCAAAGGACGGACATTAGAAGCAATAAGAGTTCCGGCGGTCACTCTTTGCTAATTACAGAGAACATTAGGCAGCGCGACGCGCCTTTCATATGATTAGGTGCAACATATTAAAACATGCTCAGTGCTATCCGGTATTACGCCATAAGGCCAGCTATAACATATTTTTCACTTATTGTACAAAACGCTAATAGTATCATGTGCAATTAAGACTTAATTTTTTATCTGCTTTTTGGTCAGATAGGTTGTAAAGTCAGTTTTTCCAGGTTTTCCGTTTTCCGAAGTACCTAAAAAAATTACCACTTTGGCGGGGAGATTAGAATACATATTTACTTATGCCAAATTTCAGTTTTCTAGCACCTTAGGTCTCTGCGCTGAACTGCGGACGGACATGACGAAAATATAAGGGTTCCTTGACTAGGGACTACGGAACCCTAAAAAGTACCTTTTATACTACAATACTTATCATAAGATAAGCATATAACAGTTAATTAACAGTATCAATAACTCAAACATAAAATGACACATTGTTTGAAGAGAGAAAAGTTCTTTTAATCAGTTAATTAACTTAACGTGTTTATAAAAAGGCTATTCAAGCAGCCAAGAATCGAACCGCGACTCTTTGTGACGCGCGAACAATGGCGGATTGCCGGCAGACAATCGGTTAACACACAGTTAACACCATTACCATTTTACTCTAAGTAATAGGGCTAGTTACGATAGCATAATAGATTTCATTCAATCACGGCTACAGTTTATTCAGATAAATTAAAAGTTTCCATCAATCAATAACGCATGGAGTACGTAAAGTCAAGGAACGATAAAGATAGGCCGCTACTAAATGTTAATTCTTTTAGATACCAAGCTAAACCTCGAAAGATTTATCATGCATGTAACAGCTATTAAAATATTATCATACAAGATTACAAAATAGTTGTACGTACATTCTCCGGCTTAATGATACCACGAATATGGCGATAAGAATTTTTGCTAAAATGAAATCGTCGGTAATAATTTAGAGCAGGCAGTTCCGTAGGCGAGAAATTTTGTTAGTAACGCAACCTTTCTGCATAGGCATAGGACACGCCACGGGTCATCGCACGCTAACAGTAACTAAACTACCCACAGTATACTCAACTACCCACCGCTATGTGCATGAGAAGACTAAACGAAACGAACGGTGGAAACTGCACTCTCATTATTAACTGTTCTTGAGAGAACAAAAAAAATGCGGCCATTTTGGATGTTCTAGACACGGGTAATACTGAAAGAAGAAAGAAATGGCACTGATTACTCACTTTTTGATTATGTAAGAAATCCAATTGGATTCCAAAGCAAAATACTCAAAGCTTACTTATGGTTTCTGAATTTTGTCATGTATGGGACATTGATTGATAACATCAAATTAATGACATTAAAATAACGGAAACGATAATAATGGAAACGACACTCCCACAAATAACTTTGCGATGACCAAATTAGAATAGAACCGATATGGAACATTTTATTACTGCTTATTGTAGAAAGCATTAAATTACACCCTGTATTGCAGTAGAAAATGTTATTGACTTGAGACAAACGTGAGACCCCACGGGAGTAGGGCGCTGCAATGCAAATGTTAACTTACAACACACATAGTGAGCGCCGCAAATATTGAATTCAGTATGAATATCTGCACATTATTACTGCTTTAAGTGCTTGCTACTAATGTTTCGCAACCACGAGTGTCAGATCAGATAACAGACTCTATATTTAGCTAGCTTCTGTTTTGACTATGACTGTGCACCACAGACAAAAAAATATCATTATTATTTCCCGCTGCGAATGACACCAAAATAATGGATTTCCCGTAATTTTACCAATCTGATGTTATTTTACGTGACGGCAGTAATTTGATTGATAACATTAAAAAAACATAATAGGGTGGTTGGCTATCTTTTGTCATCAAGAAACGTGATATGCTTAAGTTTCGAAGCACTAGTGTTGTCCCTTATTCCCTAAAGAGGTTGTCGATAAGGTATCTGTTAACAGCCGACAATGCATGTTATTACGAGGGCTATTTTATCGAGCCCGGGGCGCGACGTGGACCCTAATTGCCCACTCTCCTGTCCGACGAGTTGTTTGTTTTCCCGATAAGTTTGTGCGAACACCATTAGACATATTTACCCGCCATAAACGTAATTTAATCATCGTACAACAAAAAGTGGTAGAGATTGAATCGCGAACACGGGCTTCAAATAGACAATACCTGTTAGAAACTCAGGAGTTGCTACAAAACTTTATTTGCATTAGAGTTTAGAGCGAAGAAAAAGGAACGAAAAATATCACCGAGAATCTAATAAATAAAAATTCATTAACTCTGTTTTTTTGAGAACGTCAAATGAAGCTACCACCGCCGGACAATCTTGGCAAGGCACTGGTAAAACCTGATTTCGTTCCAGGACGAATAATGTGTCCTGTCGGAGAGTTTTTATATATTTCTTGCAATGATATCGACGAAATCGTATCCATGTTTCGTGACTGTTCTTTAGTTAATCAAGGTGATACAAACGTAACGAACGCCATAAACGGATTCAAGTAGTAATAAAACGATATAAGTAGATACCTAGTAGTACACATTTTGTGTTAAAGTTGTCAGGGATAAAAATATCCTGTCAAACACACTGATCCAGGCACAAATACCGCTATCCACCTATCACGAATCTCTTTTCGTTTTGTGATTTGGGGCATATTTCCGCATGTCAATTCGATCACCGAAGGGGATATGTATGTAGAAGCTACTACTTTCTAATGCAAATTTAGATTTATTTCGGACCAGTTAATATTAACTTAGCATTTTTAGATTATAGTTGCCCCAAGTCAATTAAAAACTGATAAGATCTTAACTTCTGTATTAGGGGCTATGTGTATGTTACGTGTAATACATTACGATTTTTTTTAACCATAACAGTACTTAATTAATTACACCAATTGGGCAACAAATATTATAGAAATGTCTGTTCAAAAAGGTATCTAATTAATACCTTACCTACTTAGGTTCTGCGTGTAATCGCGGTCTAGTAAAGCATTTATGACACTAAATTCAAGAGAATGTAAAGTAGCCTTATCAGGTTAAAGCCAAAACAGACATTATAACAACCCCACTTACGTTCTAATTTATAACACACATAGGGCATAAAAAATATATTTTAGTTAGCCATGAAACACAAAATCCATTGTTATTTTAGAAAAGAAAATGTCACAGAAATGTACGCCGGACTACTTTCTACGCAAAAGAGGGCAATACGTGTCTTGATAATAAAACGCAACCTTTGTCAGTAATGAAACATAGCCATGTGAAGACATCCGAAGCTTTCTATTTTAATATCCCGGAGATATTTCCCTTTCATTATTCTTGAATTATGTTACGTTATAATTAATTGTCGCCAAATATTTTGAGTGGATGACAAGATGAATGAGATGCTTTTAGAAAGGAATTACACAAAGGCCCGTTTACTAAATTACAGAAGATTCGGCGGGCATATAAACATGCTTAATTTATTTGTTTAGTATGTCCCAAAGACGTAGTTTTTATGGAAAATCTCCACCGACAAGAGGATAGCCCTTTCATTTTATGATGATGATGACCCAAAGATTGCCATATAATCTTGACCGTGTCCTTTCACAGAAGAAGAAGCCGGCCGGCGTGTTGTTTGTTATTGTTTTCGTTTACAAAAGTGCAAGTATTATCGTACGGGACCGGGCAACATCCTTCACGTTTGATCGACATTCGACAGGTTTGAAAGTGCGTGACGATTGCGGATTCGTGACGGTAACTAAGCGACCGAGAACGCGAAACGAACGACAAAGGCAACAAAAGAGATAGATGCTGTGGCTTTCATTCGAGCCTTGGTTTTTTAACTAGACCTTCTTGGCCTACATCTCTATTATTATTGGGAGAAATGTTTAACTCATCCGAATGAAGTTCTATTTCTGTCCCATTATACGTATTGTTTGTATAAAATCTATCCAGCGACAAATGATCCACTCCAATCCCCTCTCTGAAGACACTAGGACCAAGTATACTCGTACGTTAAAAAAGTCAAAGACGTTTATTGTATACTTAAGAGGTCTGCTACAGGATATTTTTCAATTTCTAATTGTTCGTAAATCTGTAGACAATGTATTCTCTGATGACATTAGTAAAAGCAGTAGGTTCTGTCACCGAATGTGTGCCGGGTCGCCGACGCGAGACGTCGCAAGAGCGATTCGGAGTGCCCCGTTAGGTTTCGCACTTCGCGCCACGATACGGCACCGATATATCGGTATCTGGGGCTACGTAGAATTCCTCAGAGAACTGTACCTTACGCGTAACACAATGTTCTCGTGCGACACGATTATACTCGTGAGATAAATTAGAAAGGGCATAAAGAGGTGCGATTGGAAAGAATAACGAACCATGATTTCAATATAATGCCTCTGTTATATCGGCACGCTGACTGATTGCGCCAAACGGCCTGAAACGGATCATAAAATTCAACTAGCGAGTAACACGTATGACCCCTAGTCTTATTAGCACTCGAAGACAAGACCATCTGTTTAAATACTATGTATGAAATGGTTTGCAATTGAATCTCATTTTAAACATTTCAGTATTATACATATTCAATATATTTAATAAAAAATTGACTACTTCATATTCAGCATTTGCTTAATTCAAGAAAACAGAATAAGCTGAAACTTCTTTGACAGTAGTTTCTGAAAGGTAGGTGAGATCCATAAAATTTGTATCTCTTTCAGATAGGAATATTAATTTTATGGTAAGAGATGTGCATGACTGCATGCATGATATGCATGACTAAATAACACATGGAATTATGTAATACCTACCACATACATTCATGAATCGCATGAAATGAGCTTTATTTAATTTTGCATACAAAATTATATTACAATTATAAACTGCAATCTCTTGTCAGCACTTCAGTGTTACTCATCTTCATTCCGGCATTGTTGTGTTGAAAGAAATGTTACTTCCATGTTTTGTTACGATTTATAATTTGACTTTCAGTTCTGAAACATGATCAACACATTTTTTATTTAACAATAAATAAATCAATACTGTTAACTATGAGAGTATAAAGTAGTAATAAATCATTATTTCAAGAAATGTTTGTGAGAAAGCTATCATTCATATTTTTTTTTGGATTTTGGGTGACGTTTTCGAATACCGATTAACGCGTTGAAAGTATTGATCGCAAAGTTCAATAGAATGTCAAGGCTGCCGCGTTTATTAAAGGAAATTATGTGTATCGTGGTTGTATAATTCTATATTCGTTGGACGGTTAACACAAATACAGACACACATTACACGGTGACAAAGCGAATAGAAGCGAGCTGGGTAAATACAGCCCGCATGCCCGACGACGCGGATTTTATCAAGTTATCGCAAATATGTAGTTACTGATGCCAGTAATGTCTGCAATTACAGTGATTTACAAACAAATGGTAATTGAGCGGCCATAAATATTGCAGTTACCTACTTTTTGTCACGTCGAATACGAAAAATCTAACTAAAAACAAAACACAACACGACTACAAGTTTTTTGGATTGATTGACCCTTGAAGAATTGAGGAACGTCGTAGTATCTAACAAAAACGTGTTAGCTTGATGAAGTAAGAAAACTAAAATAGTCGCTAAGGTAATTAAGTAAACGGCTGTGGTAACAACCGCGCGTGACTATGAATTGTAGCCTAAACGCGATAAAAATTTAATTTGCAAATGTTTACGACGTTCCCTGCGCTTGGTAAAACTATAAAAGCTGAATTGCCGTAGCCTACACGTACCGTTGTCAACTTGTCATGGAGAAAAACATTATTTTTCTGACGTTGTTCTTCCGATGTGACTGTAAAATGAAGTGTATTAGCGTATGTTTGTCGTGAGGCTTTGTGACCGATCAAATATTTGCACAAAAGCTATCAGGCGTCGAAATAATACCGCCATGATTGGATATTTGCGCAACTCTACAAATAACAAACCGTTATAATCGGTTCAGAAACGGTTAAGCATGGAAACCATAATTCCACTAACCTAGGTTGTCACTCTTGTGCGAGATTGGTCTTATACGAGTAGTTGGAAAAAAAAGGATCTCTCGTTTACTTTAATGTGTTTTCTAGTGACTACAATCCGAATCTATTCAAAGTTAGAGTGAACAGGCTTCTTCTGGGCGAGCTCGTTCCATCTATCTCCGTTTTAGTCGCACTTGGCTTGGTCTGGAGTCAAGAGCAAACCCATACTAAATAAAAATAAATAAAAAAAGTATCAAGAACATGACTGTAATACAGTGGATGTTTATTGTTTCCTCGCAATATTTACGATTTGTATTTGCTAACCACACATTGTAGAATGTTGTTCAAGACGAAAATAAAGGGGCCCGCTAAATTAGTGTCAACTGCAGTCATAAGGAAAGTAGCCGACTTTCCTTGGGCCATTTAGGGCGTGCAGTCGGTCATGACTGGAAAATTAGAATAACGACTACGCTGGCTCTACAATGGCTTGACTGATAAGTACCTCACCAAGTTAAGTCTTTTTCCTGAAACAGTTTCTATCAGTTTGGAGGAGTCAAAAAGATAATGAGGCAACTACAGCACAGCACAGAGAGAACACTTTCATATTAACTAATTGCTACGGAAAATAAAGCAGTGTAAACTCGACATTAACATGCAGTTGCATATTCATTGAGCTGCTGTTGTAGTTGTTACTTTTAACTCAATAGGCTTCACATATTCTGTAGGGTTGCCAGAACTTACGGACATTTAAAAGTGAATTCAGTTTTAATAGTGCTTACAAGATTTGCTTATTCTTTGATATCACATTACCCAAAGAAGACAGGTATAGTTTGCTATTGCACTGATCTATCAAGTAGTGGATAATGTTGTTGACAAGGATGCAGTCATATCATCATAACCTAGGAAGGCAAGGTATTTTTTTTTTAGGTAATTTATAACGAATGCCTAATCAGATTCTTAATTTGGTTTTCAATCTACTGAAGGCAGCCTTGTAATTTGATCGCCTAGTAAAGTTCCTGTGTATACCGTCATACCGTACCTACACGCGAACCATCAACGCCTACGGGAGGTTGAGTTGGGTAGGGTATGTCATTTGATACTGCACCTATGTAGAGGATGTACGGTATCGATGCACTTCCGACCATAGCTGGGCACCGTTAATCAAATAGTTAACTTCGTTAATCGTTAATCCGCTACAAAAAAAGTTAGCTTCGTTAAACGTTAAAGCGTTACATTTTGGAAGAATTAACGCAAGTTAACGTTAATCGTTAATCCGTTAATATGTGTAAAATTTCATTTTTTTATCGTTGCGTTAGTGAACTTATAAAACCCGTTGGTTTGGTTCTGGAAGTAAACAGGTTAGGGACAAAACGAAATACTTGTGTAATTCAAATGTATAATTGAATCGTCGGGCATTTGGTGCATATTTTCCTTCATGCAATTGACATGTTAAAGTTCTTATCTGGGTGCCAATTCCGCTAATTGAGTCTTCACTGAGTTGTGCATCACTTGTACAACGATAGTGCTTTGATACACCTTGCTATTCTAACAGCGGCTGCTGTAGTGACTCTATCGTGCTTCAGTAGTGAGTGGTTTTCTGCTAAGTAATTTGACAGCTTTTTGACATTGATTGATAATTCATCATCATCATTATCATCATTATCAGCCGAAGGACGTCGACTGCTGAACATAGGCCTCCCCCATGGCTTTCCACAGCGACCGGTTGTGAGCGGTCTGCATTCAGTGCGATCCTGCAATCCTTACAAGGTCGTGTGTCCATCTTGTCGGTGGACGTCCTACGCTGCGCCTTTGGTCGAAGAGCCTCCAATCTAGGACTTTTCTGTCCCAACGGCCATCAGTTCTAAGCGCTATGTACCCTGCCCACTGCCATTTGAGCTTGTCTTCTCGTTTCTGATTCGATCTCGTAGAGAAACACCGAGCATAGCCCTCTCCATCGCTCGTTGTGTGATTTTGAGCTTCTTTATGAGGCCCAAAGTTAGAGGCTGGTTGAAGACTTTTGTCTTCAGACACTGAGGTAATTGAGACGAGAAGACGCTCTTGCGCAGTTTCCTGAACGCTGCCCAGCCGAGTTGGATTCTTCGATTGACCTCTTTCTCAAAATTGAACCTACCTTATTGGATTACTTGTCCCAGGTAGACGTACTCGTCAATAACTTCGAGAATTGAGTTCCCAACAGATACCGGAGTGGGTACAACACGGGTGTTCGACATAATTTTCGTCTTTTCCATATTCATTTTAAGACCCACTTGTTGGGATACTCGGTCAAGGTCTTCGAGCATAGTGCCCAGATCATCATGCCACAACGACTATAATATAGTGACTATAATAATTATGATATCATCGGCAAACCGGAGGTGTGTGATGTATTCGCCATTGACATTGATGCCGAATCCTTCCCATTCCAGGAGCTTGTAGGCGTCTTCCAGTGCCGCTGTAAACAGTTTTGGAGATATAACGTCTCCCTGTCTTACAACTCTTCGCAGTGGAATCGCCCTCGTATTCTGTTCCTGTACTCGGACCGACATGGTGGCGTTGTCATACAGACACTTTAACACCTCTATATACCTTAGTCTATGTGGCACCGCTGAAGAGACAGAAGCACCGTCCAAGTTTCGATCGAATCAAAGGCCTTCTCATAGTCCACGAACGCTAAGCATAAAGGCATATTATACTCCTCTGACTTCTGTATAATTTACATAAGCGTATGGATGTGGTCTATGGTACTATACCCTTTTCGGAATCCGGCTTGCTCGGGAGGCTAGAAGTCATCAAACCTTCGTGCGAGACGATTCGTGATGACCATTGAGAACAGCTTGTAGACATGGCTCAGGAGTAAGATGGGTCTATAGTTCTTCAATAAGGTTTTGTCTCCTTTTTTGAAGAACAACACCACCATACTCATGTTCCATACCTTAGGTGTGATGCCCTCTAGCAGCACGGAATTAAACAGCTTCTGAAGGTTTTTGACAAATACCTCTTTAATAATTATTTTTTATAATTTCAAATTACTGGATCAAAATTTATAAAAATTACAAACTAAAAGCGATCCTCGGTTTGATGTTAAAATGTTTTCACCCGTGGAAAACAGCCGATCAATTGCAGTACTTGAGGGTATAGCAGTATTGACAGAAAGTGTCATTTTATGACTTAAATTGAAATAAAGATTTTATTGTATTTAATGAATAGATATATGAATGTGAATAGATTTATGAATATCTGTTCCCCGAGGAATGCAGTATCGTTGAACGAGTCTTTTGATTTCATCTCCAGCCACATTTGAACGAGACTTTTCGCTTTACTCGTTAGAGAGTTGGAGCTTTTTGATTTTTCAATAGGCTGAGTGACAGAATTATCAAACAACTTACTTGTCTGCACCTGTTTTTCGCGCCGCGCCGCGGTGCCGTGCGGTAAACAGTAGGCATTGGATTAACGATTAACGGACTTAGCTTCATATTAACGGAAGTTAACGTGTCCGTTAACATTTTTGAAAGTTAACTTAAAAGTTAATCCGTTAATCAAAATGTTAACTTCGTTAATTAACGATTAACGGATTAACGAGTTAATGCCCAGCTATGCTTCCGACACAGGTAACACCTGTCAGGTACGGAGACCCTTTGCAACTTTCGTTAAAAAAATCAATAAATTAAATATGACGCTTTTTTTAAAATATGATATGGGTTTGCTCTTCGTCTCTAGACTATACCGAAGGCATAGACATAGACAACGTAACTGTTGTTCCACTGCAGGGCAAAGGCCTCTAATAAATTATGACCAAATAAATGGTATAAAAGAGGGACAGTAACGTGTGGTGAGATGAGCCTGATGAACCTTCATTCTAACATTGCAAAGAATACACCAACTAACTAGAAAACATGACCCCTACTTCTACCACTGTCTAGCTTCTATTAAAATAAAAATAGCAGTAAATGGGATATATTGTAGTGCACACGCAAAGTTCATGTACAGTTGAGGTCTCTCGTGCCTAACCACATTTCTACGACAATCGCTTGCAAACACGACACAAAAACGGGCTTCACTTCAAACAAGACGATGAGGTGCAAGAGATTTTGGGTCTCAAGATGGTTAGGCGTGGGTGACTACGACCGTATCTAACTCCCTGATATAATGCCAGAAGAGTTAAGAAACACTCCTATAGAATGATACGATAATCATTAATATTTGGTCCCAACATCAATTCTGATAATTGCAAACTGGGCTGAAATACCATGTCAATCAGGTCAGTGATGCATTTAGCATTGTTAGACTTATTCATCAAATTCTGCAATTGAATGGAACCACGCAGAATCAAATTACCTGTACAATACATTGTGAGGCAGGCAGTCACGGTGTGATTACTTTGTCAGTGATAACAAATGCAATTAAGCTTGCATCCAATAATACAGTCTTGTATTTAAAATTTTTATTTTACATGATATTTTTCCTCAATGATGTGCAGGCATGTAATAAGAACCTATTATGTAAATTAACTTAGCAATAAAAATAGACTCAAATTATCATACAGTGTATGTACAAAAGTTAGCTCAAAAAACAGACACAGACTAGCAATCTTATTGAGCATGGATTTTTACCTAGAAATTCAGTGGTCCTAGGATGTAAGAATTTTTTAATTAAAGTTATGCAAGTTAATGCAAGAATAGTATAAATGGTATTTACATAAGTGTTTACTAAATCATGTGGTCAATTGCGGATTCTTGCGAGTAAAGTAAGACGATGAAGAACTTGGATGCTGTTACAATGTAAGTTTGTCTACAGCCCACTGGGGCTGTCGTCTTTTATTGTTGTGTTGTCTGTTGTCTAAAGTTTAATTGCTAAATAGTTATGCATTTAATTATGTAGGACAGTTCCTAACTAACTTATTAATAACTATTGAGCATTTAAACTTTTTAACTAGAAGCCTTTGAATTATGTTTTGTCAATAAAAGTACCTCAAATTAATTTTGTAACAGTCAATGTAAAAATATTACTTAGTAGGATCAGAAGAGCACCTAGATCCTATAATGTTCAAGGTATTAATGCATATTAAAATAACAATAATGATAAATGTGATAACAATAAAGGTGACCTTTTCACATATTGTCATGCATAAACTTAAGATAATACATTTTTAAGAAAAAAGTTGCATGCAGGTTAATAAAAGCAAAATTGTGTCATTTCTGCATAAGAAAATCGAGTTTTGTATGATGAAATCTTAATAGTACTGATAACGTGGAAAGGCTCTTGATAGAACCAAATTATAACTGACTTTGCCTGAGAATGCGTGGAAGATATACAGTGAATAATTCATAAGTAAACAAACTACATACTCTATGCATACAGACAAACTTCAAGCTCTCATTCAACTGTAACAAAAGTTAGCAACAATATAAGTAATTCTTACCTCTTTGACAGTCTCCAGCTTATGCCTGACTTCAGGGTCCGCATCAGCACTCAGAGCAACAGCAACATACTTCGACTCTTCAGCTTTAGGCCCCGATGGGGATACATGTTTGTTCCCAGGGTTGTTATTTATAACTGGCTCTTCTAGAGCATCTACTGGCGGCTTGCTAGGCCCACGGGACGACGACACAGACGGGGCAACATCAAACTGGGGTCTCTCCAACACTTTCATACCCATATCTTCCTCAATCTTAGCTCGTAAACGGTTTCTATCTTCGATAATGTGAGGATCATCTCCATCCTCCCCGTGACCGTGGCCAACAATACCCACCACTGGAAAGTCACCCACATCGTTCTGAGCCAGCGGAGGTGGCATCAGCAGTTCCGGACCAGCTTTTTGAATACGTTTGTACACATTATACACACTATCGTTCACACTGGTGGAACTTTTGAATTCTGGCAAGTAAAACAGTGCTCCTAACCACACGATTCCGAATGTCAAAAGTACAGAAACAATCAAATATTTCTCTCGGAGACGAAATGACCGCCGTGATATAGACGGCACCGGTACTCCATTCACAAAACGCTGGTAGGTGGGCAATATTCCCGTCATGTTTACGTAAACACAGTCTTATCACCTGAAATTGTGTATTTTTATTTAGAAGTCAGTAAAATTAGACAAACAACCCGTCACTAGTGGTAGCCATTAAAGAACTGCCAACTTGAAGGCCATTTTGGGGATACCCGCTGCAAAAATAAAAACTACCATTACTGACTGCTGCTGCTGACTCGGTAAAACAAAAGTGACGTAATATTTCAACTGAATTAACTGTCAGTACAGAATGTTCTTGAATACTATGTGAAACTAAAAAATAAACACTGCGACAATTTTTGTCTAACAGCAATTTTTGTGGTCAAAATTTAAAACTAGAAAACCGTTTAAAAAAATCTAAAATAGCATATTTAAAAAAACTACTTTCCAGGTAGCAGAAAAAAGTTTACATTATGTATTTATTTAATTAAATACCTCGTTACAATTTTATATTTACTGTTTTTTCAGTTCATAATATTAATAAATATGTTTCATAAAAAAATCATTGATAAGAACTTTATTTCCCATTTTTAACGCGAATATTATGATGACACACCAAAAATGATAAGCCCGTGAAAGTGATGTTTAGACTTTGTACTCAATTCTGGATAAACCACGGACTAAAACGTAGTACTATTATACACCGTGCTTTTTTAACCGTCTTACAGCCGAAGGCCACTTAAAGTATCCAATAACTACATGTCATTCGTTAAATAAAACTTAGTTATTATTAAGATTTCAAAGCCTAAGACATTAAAGAAGATATCAGCACAATTTAGTACGAAACATCCTGTAACGAGCACTACGCGCGGGTCATTCGGTTGTCTAGCACTACTGACCTAGTTTTACGCACGAATAGAAAGGGGCGAGGCGGTGGGCGTCACAAAGGATTGCGCTAGCGCATGATTGGTTAGAGATCCACGTGGACTGTCTTAGATTGGCTAACGGTGCGGAACGCGTGGAGGCGGCAAGGTCAAGGAATGCATTGTTGAAAACGTAAACATTATGAACAGAATGATACATTACGTAACATTACTATGAGATATTTTTTACACCAAAATTATGTGGAGTGTAATAAAAAAAAACATGTCCTAGAGGTTTATTAAGATGGTTACATTTACGTGGGCTTTGGGTGTAAGACGGTTAAAAAAGCACGGTGTATATTCTGTGCTAAAACTAAAGTAAATGTATCTTTCTCTACATGACTTACAGACTACGATGATTTAGAAAAGCCAAACTGTATAGTTGTCAGACCACCCACACTTATGGTCTATTACACTAAATCTAACATTTCTTTGTTTCTTCATAAAGAGAGAAAGGAACATATAACATTACAATAATTTTTTGCTGTATTGAAGATGTCTTTAATAAGAATTAATTCGAACAGTTGATCAAGGTAACAATGCATGACTGCAAGTCAAAAAGCTAACTCTCACTAATAAACATATATTTTGAGTTATGGTTATAATTTACCTTAGAAACTACTAATCGTATAATTAATACAAATGGCAGCACACTAGTTACTAAATATTGGAAAAGCGACATCTATTTGTGAAGAAGGAAATTAAATGTCAAAATTTGAAGTTTTTTTTTAAATTTAAGCTTTGACTTAGGTGAGTATTTAGTTATTATATTACGCATAAGGTGGCGCTAACATTACATTGCATTGTGAGATCTTTTTTGTGTTGCCTGCCCGGCCAGTGCATTGACTTCATATGGAATGGAATGGACCTCATCCTCATCATCATGATAGGAGGCATTAATTTATTGAATTGTCAATTTGGCGAATCGGCAATGCTGATACATGGTAGTAACAATTTTATTTTATCTATGCTGATGAAATTGATCTAAATCTCGACCGTCTGATACTTCATGATGGTCAGTGGAAGACCCACTCAAAGACCATAGAAGGAAACTTATAAAACGAAATAACTGAACCTTACCTTTACTTATTTATCTATTCAGTGAAAGAAATAATTAAGGCGAGATTATTTTTGATTAATTAGTTACTTACTACATAATTGATGATTACCCTACGTGCCAGCCTGACCCTACCCCTCCTCCCTCCATTTCTGAGCCTGAACTTCTCGTTGCATAGCGATGGATAGGTATAACTTGTTTTATTTTGAGTCTTTCAAAAGGATGTAGTGGTAGTACTACAGGCACCTAATGTTTTGGGTCCCTACAGTTGTTGTTGTTGTCCCTACAGATAATAATGCATAATCTAAGTCGAGAAAGCTTAGTTTATTTTGGAGTTCTTTCTTAATGCTAGTTTATGGACGTGGCTCATCATCATCATACCACCTCATACTTGCTGGAGTGAGGTTAGGCCTTTGACCAGCCGCAGTTGGAGGCTGAGATTGATTACTATTACTTCTACTTAAATAGGAATGAAACACGCAAAATACTTCGTTCATTTTTTAATCTATAAATGATGTTCTCTATTATATTAATTATCGTACATGTAAATGTTACAGTAAATATCTTGTTTTATATTTCACAAATTTTTAAGTAGTACAAACTTCATAATTAACTAAATTATCCTCCTCAAATGAGATCAGTCAAGTGTAAGTTACATAATCGTTTACAATAGCACTAATTTTATTCAGGTGCTATGATATAGGTATAAAATTTACAATAAGTAGGCACTAAACGTAACATTTATCATTACTTTTGTACAAAATGAGCATTCACGTGTCGCTATGAGTGAGGTTTGAACCTTGACATGTAGAAGTCACAATCGGGGCAATATAAGGACGGGGGGCTGATGAATTTCTTGCGGCAGAGATTACAGGGGGCTTTGGGCATCGCGAGCCCGACGCTCCCGGGGCCCTCTCCGCCTGACATGTTTGGGTAGTTGCCGTTCATCTGCGGAGGGACCGGGGACTCCGTGCCGCCTTTCGTCCCCGGCTCAAACGACACAGACTTCTTCTGCATCTGTTTCGGAGCAGGCTGGTACGCGTAGTGGTCTACCGCGTCTACACTCCCAATGTCCATGTTCATACTTGGATTATATCGCTGCTGCTGAGAGTTCGCATAATGCCGCATTTCTGGAGCCCGCTGGTTGGTGTTCTCGTGGTAATTCGGCATTTTCTGATACGTGCCATTGTAATTGTCTACGGGGACATCTCCGTGCGGCAGCGGAACTCGCTGATAAGGCGACGGGGCGGCGCTGTAGTGGTTTGTACTATTGGTATTCACCGGGTAACGACTAGAGTACTCGGAGCTGGGGTAGCTCGTCGGTGGGTTGTGGTAGCCCTGGTAGGCTGGCGAATTGGTGGGCACGCTTTGGTACGGCGAGGGGTTGGCTTGTACGTTCTGGTTGTACTGCCGGTTGGCGTTGTAGGTGGTGGTGTGGTGCGCGGGCGCGGCGGAGTGCGGCAGTCTGTGGTAGTAAGCGTTGTTCTGCGCTTGGCTCATTTGGTGAAGCTGGCTCGGTGGGTGAGGGTATGTATTAGGTACGGTGCGCGGCATGTTGTGTTTAGCTTGGTAAGCGTGGTGGTTAGCCGTCGGAGTCAACCGATTGGCGGGGTTCTGACTGAAGTTCGGTGGGCTCGCACTGTGGTTTTGGTAGACTGCGGGGGGCTGGTGGTACGGTATCGGGTTGGAGGGATTCTGTGCGTTAGTTGGCAGCGATTGATATATCTGATTGTTGCTCGAGTTGTTTTGATTGATCATCGGCGGCACGGAGGGGGTGGTTCCGTATACGCCGGTACTCTTTTGAGCGTTGTACTGCTGCGGCTGTTGAGGTCGAGTCGGCGCGCTCTGGTACGTGGGGTACGTCGTGTTTTGGAGTCGCACATAGTCCGCGTGACTATTGTCATTGGGGACGAACGAGTTTTGCGAAAGCGAAGATATCGTGGAGCGCGACGACTGGCTGTCGAACGAGTCCTGGCGCTGAAGCGATGGCTTCTCCGACTGCAGCGGCATCGTGGTCAGCTCAGGCTTGTTCATAGCCGATTTCAATACCCTTTCCAAAATAGGATTCGGAATGTAACTATCGTCTTCTTGATCCTCCGCCGTCGATACCAAAATGACTTGATCGCAAAATGAAACCGATTTCTTTTTGGGTTTCGAGCGATCATTGTACGACATGTTGTTGCTGATTTTCTGGTCGTTGTAGTCTTCCTCTATTTGTTTGGGATCTATAGAAGACGATGAAGCTCTTCGATTATATAAGCCAGAATTTGATTGTATCGAGCAATTGATGACGTCTCTGTTGCCCGACATTCCGACGAAACCTATGTGCGTTCGGTCATCGTTACCGACGGTGTTTTCGAATCTGGAGGCCAGACTTCGGACGTTGTTACTAAGATTTTCTACGGTGTTAGATGATAGCTGGCCTTCCATCGATCCGGATCTCTTCAACTTGAGGGCGGCCTGCTTGGCCTGTAGTTCTCTCAACCAAGTGTCCGCCGGAGTGTTGATTGCCTCCATCTGATTAAATTTGGCTATACTCTCTTCATTCCTAAGGATCTGATTTCGCTTTTCTTGAAGTTGAGCTAGTAAAGACCCTTTCTGTACTTCATTGTTATTGGCTACGTCAATTTCTCTCGAGTTCTGGATGTTATGTAGTTCATCTTGTAGAGGGGTAAGGTCAAGCGGAGGAGGTGGAGGTGGAAACTCCTCGCTAGGTTGGCGCGAGTGGTTGACTGAGTTCATGGGGCTGGGGTACGGAGGCAGCTCGAACATTTGCGGTGACCTCCGCATCGGCATAGCGCAGTCTACAACGTCGACGCCATTGTCGAAAGCGTTGCTCAGGTTCTGAATGTTATTGTGAGACGGCTGTATGTTTTGCATGACATCTCTTTTCACCGGACTCTGCTCCTGGTGAATCATAGCTTTAGTTACTACCGTGTGGAAGTTTTGTGGTGGGGAGTCGTCGAGTCTGTTGTATTGGTTCACTGGTTTTCCGTCATAAGAAGGCAAGAACGGAAGCGATTGCGGTTCTTCGCCGAACTGTTCGGAGAATCCTCCGTCCTCCTCCATGTCATGATGGTAGGAGTACTGAGGCGTTTCGTTGGGCAGGGGTTGCGGGGGGCGCGATTGGATATCATGGTCGATCACTTCTGAATCAAACTTAGGCCCGCTAAGCTGGGAAGTGGTTCGCTGCGGCAGTGGCGGCGGCACCTTGCGGATCTTCACTGCGCTCCCGTGGAAGCTCTTCCGCATGAGTTTACTTCTCTCCAGATTAGGGTTGGTGCCGCTCGCCGCCGAGTATTCTAAATGACCTTCCGATAAGTAGCCGCTTAAATTAGATTTGTCGTCGCCCTTCCTTCTACCGACGTCGCCGTCGTCCACCGAAGAAACACGCTTCTCTTTGTTACCTTCGTTGTTTCCGTCCGCACCTTCGGTTAAGTCGGGCATAGATCGGTTCTTTCGGCGGATCAATCCACCCATCAATAGCTTTCTGCGGATTTTGTGCTGTTTTTTATTCGCTTTCTTGTCTTCTGGAGCCTCCTCTTTCTTTTCCGAAGCTATCGGCGCCTCCTTGCGAGCTCGGCCTCTGTCTTCACTGCGTGATCGCTTTTCCCTGACTTTTTCTTCCTCGCGAGACTTGTGTCTGGGAGGACGCTCTCGAGGCGGGCTATCGATATCGTCATCGATACATTTAGATTTTTTCGAAGAGCCTTTCTTCTTCGGTAAGGTGGCATAGATCTCTATCGTAGTCGGAGTCGATTCTAGGCCCCCCTTAGTGTTTCTGACGGGTACCGTTAGCTGCGACTCTGATATTCTCATCGCGCCGGCCATTCGTCGCTGTAGACTTCGCGCTCGCATTATGCAGGTGTTGTGCTTCATACGAGCGAATGTCATCGTGTGAGCGTTGTTATAAGATTCTTCCATCGCTGCACTCGCTTTGGCCGCCGCCGCTTCACACAATGACAGAGCTCTCTCAAAATCAGACGCGCTCTCGGCTTGCCTTGACTTGTCTAGCAGCAGATCTACTTCCAAGCATAGCGCTTTGCAGTTATCGACCGTCTTTAGTTCGGGTATCTGCATCATAGGGTGGTTATGACGGAGAACTTGTTGGAAGGGCAAGCTGTCGGTCGAGGAGAGCGAGTAAGAGTCGTATCCGGCGTCGCACGAGCCACCGCTGGAGAGTTCGCCCTTACGCGTAGGGCTCCCGGGGACGCTGCCCGGGCCGCGCCCTTTGGTGTACATGTAGGGACTCTCGAAGGTGGACGATGAAGCGGACGAGGCACTGTTGCGGTCGCCACTCCAATTGCCCGAGTCTCGTCTCGCTCGCGGGCGGTCGGTCGTGTCCGAGCCGGATCCGGTGCTCAGACTTCGTCCGAGCTGAGTGCGTCGGTTGGCCTCGAGCATGTTTTCGACGGCTTTTCTGCTGACATAGTCGCTGTCGTTATCGGGGCCGGGGGTGACGGCGCGACGCGCGAAGGCGTTGTTGGGTCGCTCCGGCGCCGGTGTGACGGCGCGGCGAGGTTCGGGCGCCGGGAACGGAACTATATCCTTCGGCGCGTATCTCGTGTCGCAGGGCGTACCGTCGACCGCGGCATATAACAAAAGGAGCGGTTGGAAGCGTCCTCTGCGACACTTGTCTACAACGTGCGCCCATTCGGGGCCTATTTCTTTCACATCGGCGTCGTCAAAATAGATCCATAGGCGTAGTTTGCTATGGAAGAAGAAGGTGGAGTAGTGTTTCCCGTAGTAGGTGACGAGGCCGACGAGGCGGTGCGTGGCGCGCGCGGCCCAGGCTCTGTCGACGCACTCGTGGAAGGCGTCGGTGGGCAGCAGCTGCGTGCCCAGTGCTGCGTACACAGCGGCCACGTCCTCAGCTGCCGGTCGCTCTGAATCCCACACCATGCCGATGGAGATCACTTCGGGCCGGTTCATGAGGGTGCGGCAGATTTGGATCTTGGCACCACAGGCGTTCTGTGGAAGAAAACATACAGATGATTAGTATTCATATAGGTAGTTAAGTGCTAATCCTAATATCCTACTTCCTCCTGCTCATACTATAAAAGCAAAAGTTTGTAGGGATGTGTGAATTTTTGTTACTCCATGTGCTTTCACTACTGCATATATTTTGATGAAAATTAACATTGGAATAGCACGTACACGCTAAATTTTACAATAATATTTTGTGAGATACGATATTTACACAGGTGAAGCAGCGGGAAACTGTTACTTATATAAACAGACCAGACATATAACTGAGTTGGTTCTAGATAGGAAGTGTAACTTACCGGACAATCCCTGATGTCCCCCATGCCGCCAGCCTTCTTGAGCAGTAGCCCGAAGCTGTCACCGTGCTCGCCCAGCGCCGCCTGAGTGGTCAGTGCAGTCGCTGACACGTAGTGCACCATCTGGGGAAGAATAAATTATCCGTATTAATTGACTATGTAGTTTAAGAACAACTTACGATCTTACGTATCCTGGCAATCAGACCACCTTACAAAAAGATTTAAGCAGGTTGCCCGATTCAAATGTCCCTCTATCTGATTCCATTTGAAGTTTACTTGATTAAACGATGTTTCAACTCGGACTTTATAGTGCTCATAGCCTTGAGACTTGGTTTAAGCTCAACTCAGATAAAGCTAGTTTGATCGTGCATTCTGACTGCAATTTCGTCTGATTCGGTCAGTTATTCCGCCAAGAATTGCTTATTCGTGCAAATTTAAAATATCTCGGCAAACCGGTTGGGTTGGAGACTTGATTGCATGACTTCATAAGTTTAATAAATTAATCTTATTAAAGAGCTTATTGGCTTTCAACCTTACCTAAGTGCAAGTCGATGATTTGACATTTATTGGAGTCGTTACCGAACTTAGTTTCTGTCCGCATCATTTCCAAGTTTGTCCCCTAGTACTACGATTTACTTACATGACAATAAGGAGAAGAAACAAGACCAGTACATACCTGAGTATATGGCAGCGGTTCGCTAGTTGCTGAGCAGGCGCCACACACAGACTGTTCCACCAGCATCATCGCGAACTTCCTATGCGGTACGCAGTGTGGCGCGCGGCAGGCGTCGTCATCTCTTCTATCCGCGCTGGCTGCCACGTGTGCGTGCACCCTTAGGAGTAGATGTTCGAAGCACTCGCTGGCGTCGGCCATGCAGCCCAGTTGGAATCGAGCACCAACTCCACCGAGGGCCCGGCGTAGGCTGTCGGCGGCAGGCGCTCGCTCTGACGACCATTGCAGCTGCGTGAACAGCTCCTGTTGACAAGGGAAAGGGGCTGGTTAATATTATGAGTTCAGGTAAATGATAACGTGGACACTGAGCTGAAAAACAAATTATCAGAGAAAGCAAGTCTACATAAAGGTCATATTGATGCTGTTGTCTTCTTACGCGTAATATGAATGAACCTATGAGTAGAGACTTATGTAAATTGAAGGTGCTATAAAATTAGTAGGTTAGGTTCCATAAAAGGTAAACAACAACGCTTAAGGCAATACTAAACTGTCCAGTTAATTTCTACATGTGTTGTTTACTTATATGGCCGTCTAAATTCAAGTTTCCAACGCATGTAATTTGTTCTATAAACAAAACCACTCTCAAAAGTGCCATCACTGCGTGTTTGTAATGACTTCGTCACTCATCGCTAAATATTAGCTTTATTTGGGACAAGGCATCGACATTGGTACTGCTAAAAGGTTCTCGAAAGGAAAAATACGGATTCAAAAACAGGCTGCCCGCGAAGAAAGTTTGACCGAAGGTGCCGTTATGTGGTTTTGAATTTTAAATCATGGCTCGTAAGTTCGATTGTTGGGTGGGGAAGGCTGGCGAACCGGTATGGCACGAATAGGTCACAAGCGCCGTGACCCGGAGTGCTGAAGTGATGCTGTGTTGTAGTCGTACGTCGCTGTTTTTGTGACTTTCGTAATCGTTTCTTGGATGGTGTTGTTGCCCTTGCGCCGTTTAGCGCCTCTGCAGGTGCCAACAACGGAGCCATATTCGACTCTACCAAAAAAGAAAAATGTAAGAGCACCCAGACAGTAGCATCATTTACCGCCGTGGGGGTTTGGTGATTTTTTTGGAGAAGAAATTGTAAAATTGCCAGTAAAAATGACGCTTGCTGTTATAAAAAAATTTCGACTTTCCTATCTTTCCAACGAATATCTTCCGCCTAGACAAACGATTTACAATAGAGCACAACCAACAGTTTAAGCGGCGCCAGCGCAGTTCATTAGTGCGCAGTAATTGATGATCCGCAATCACGCATCGCTCTCACAACATCAATGGGGAAAATTAGAGATTTATTAATACTTTACTGTATGAGAACATGTGTGCTAAAAGTCAACTTCTTCATTTATTAGCCTCGCATTGTTGATGGCTTTTAGACTTAAGTTTAGTTACCAAAGAGACTCAGGAAACTTTTATAAAAAATACAAATACCAATTTTATCATGAAATTATGCAAGCGCCTACTTATTAATAGCTTAAATAGGGAGGCTTCCCTATGTTCAATCAATACAATCATGCGCTTTTTGGGGTGATTTATTTTTGTGTATGTGTTATAGCAATTAAAAGAGTCAATTAGTCATAGTAGATCGTGATAGATGGATCCATAAGATTAGATAGATAGAGCCATTCATTTCATAATTTTGCTAAAAGCTGTGATCTAATCTATTAAATGTGTCGGAGTTCGGTCCTACTCTACATTTAGCAAGGTACCTACCTAATATACGAGCAAAATGACCCACAAATTACTAGTGCGCGCTATACATATATGTGTTGGTATTTCAGAAGCTGCTACTTAAAACTTTAAAAGCTCGAAACAGAGATTTTCTTTTTCACCCTAATAAGTCATTTTCATGTGGAAGGAAGCGGATCGGAACGATGCATCAAACGATGACGTTAGTGGCACACCGATGTGAACCGTGCTCACCATTGTCTCGTGAGAAGTGCACCGCACCCTGACCCTGCTTCTTACCACTTCTGAACGCCTAGTACATCAACTTCAAAACAACACTTCTTTCTGACCTTTATATCCACACACATAAGGCACACTATCATTTTTACTCAGCCATTTCACATAAAAGTGCACATCGAGAAATGCAATTGTTGATCATTGAAAATCGCTCTTCAAACAGGGAAAACTTGTTTTGCTGTTGAAACCTACATATACGGCGGGAAATATTAACATCGTGCAATCTTTATGTAAAATATGGGTATCTTTTTTACTGATCAAAAAGATATCCTAATGATTGGTTAAGTTGAATCTACCTGCTGCATTCAAAGGTATCTAAACCCTGCTATATTATTTTTATTAAGTAGAATCAGCAAAGAATGTAGAGACGCGATGTATAAACGTCTATTTACTGATTAAACATATAAGATTATACGAGCATTAACATAATCAATACGTGTTCCTTTTATTCTCAGTACACGACTGTAATATGAATAGTATATTTTATTGTTAATTCGTCACGAAATTTCCTTTAGAGTCATAGCGGATTCTGATGGCGGCGTAGGCCGGTGGAGTGCGCACACGCATGCATACTAAGATCGTGTTAAGTTGTTAAGTATTCTCAACAATTGCCTTCGGAGGCTACGACAATACCTTGGGTCGGACGGACTACGCATCACAAGCGATCGGACAACTGTAATGGAGATATCGGAAAACGCTTTGTCCGTTGGCGTTCAAATACAACCTTCCAGATTGAAATATTTGTGTATTTTATTAACGAAACAAATGTACCTTTTACGCAAAATAAGAATCTAACTTTCCTGTTTTTCGCACAAATGACAGCATCGATTTTATTTTTAGAACCACTTATCTTAAACGTTAAAAGGCTGTGATTCGATTTGGCTATTAACTGATTGTGATAATTATTAATTATCTCTAATTTACACCTTAATAGCATGAAAAAAATAGCGAGATGGTTTATTACAAAACTACTTATTTTTCACATAAGCTTTACTAGCTAAAGACTACGCTTATAGGCTACGTATCACACTGACTAAGATACAAAGAGCTTTCAATTAACCAAATGAGCTTTAGCAATTCAATGAAGCCTAATCGATTGAAATTTAAATTGATCTATTCTAGTTACTTCCAAGGCTGCATACACTTATTGCCTGTTCCACAATGTTCTAATAAGTTCTGGTAAGCGTCCTCTACAGAAACTTTACTTCATGATAAACGACGTTCCATATTTGAAACGTTGGTTAGTTTCTATTTGTCGACGGTGAAACAGACCCTCAATATAACATGTACATCGTAAATAATTACAGAATACAATAATTACAGTTAGTAAGCTACATTGAACTACTATTTGGTAGGTTCTAGCGTCTGGAACTGATACTGCGAACAAATCTCGTGGTACATGAATTGACGCCACTTGACATCAATGCATACAAACAAACGGTTTCATATTCGAAATTCGAATCTCAAGGAATACGCATACGCATCTTGTTATCGAGTTGATACTAATTTTGTGCTTGTACGTAGTAATAACAACTAACTGGTAAGCTAAGCAAAAGTTGATATATCTTGAACATGCTTCGTTGATGTCTTTTACTAGCCGGCCTACTTGGACGGAAACTCATCAGTCATGTGAACGAGCTCGTTTATCTCAAACGAGGGTAGTTTGTCATGATAATTATGCACTGAACATGGAAAAACTACAATGTGAAATGTATGCGCATTTAATTTATAATAATAAATGGTCTTTGTGTGTGTGGTATTTTTCCTGCAAGCAATTAGTATCTGCTGTATTATTTTAAAATAACTTGCAATAAAATGTATAAACTGGTACATTTAACATATCTTATGATTATGTTACTTATTATAAGCCTAATTACAGTGTAAACCTGTTAATAAAAATTGATCACGTGTTAATATTTTTATTAATGTTCCTCTAAATTACTTAAAAATTTTCATATGTTCTGTGCTTCATCTATGTAGAATGCATAATACAAATGAAGGTCATGTTATGGTATTTCAATTATCAAATAACCTTTAAATCAAAACCAGTTTCTTAGAGCTTAGCAAGCAATATTTGGACGTAATCACGAAATGTCATAACAACAATAAACTTACTCTAAACAGAGACAACGTGGTCGGGCTGAGAAGGGAGAGATCTTCCCTCCTGGCTGCAGATGAAGGCTTGGTTCTCGGAAGAGTGTTGTGCCTCACACCTGCCACCGACCCCGTAAGCAGAAGGTCTTTGGGAGGCAGCAGTTCCCGGTCTTTCAACACATCAATCTTCTGCTTCTGTATAGGATTTTTGACCTTCTCTCCTCCATCTGTGGTCTCCTTGCGTTTGTACCGGAACTTTATCATCTTGACACTATTGTCATCTCAGTTCCAATGACATTTCCCTAACTACTGTCACAGCACTAGTTCTCCATTTCACCGGTTCCACTCAATCACCTCACTAGACTAGTCCGCATCGCTTGCGAATCACGATTCAATCTTCACTCGAACAAACAATAGCTGCCTGCTAAATATACATATGCGATAAGTAAACGAGACACGTACGCTTGATAGACACTCGAATTCCACTAGAACAACGCTCAACTATTTTATTTGGAAACTTCGATAGGCAAGACTGTTTTCTGTGGGCCCCCTCGGGAATGGTAATTTCGGCGCGAAAACCACGCTACCTGCCGCGGTGACGACAGGTGGTTCTTAACTACCAACTGTCGTAGTCGTTTCCTTACGCCGCACTAATTAACCATAAACCGTCTCACAAATAAGTTCAATGATAAATTTGATAATAACTTTTCGTTTGAATACATTAATTTAAGTTTAAAGTAGCTTTCGCACGATCGGCGCTTAGAAAGCTTACTTGCAGACTGAGCTGAGACCGCCGCGGGGGCGGGAAACCCGAGCGGCTATACCTTCCAGGTACCTACGGGTTTTTGTTAGCTATTGTTAACGTAGCTCACGTGGGCTCACAACTATCTCTCTCCTACCTAATAAAAGCAATATGCGCCTCTCTCTGTCTACCGCGGCTACGCGACCGCTTTGTTTATATTACAATAGCGATAACCAAAGTAGAGTTCGGGTAGAGTTGTAAAACTTACGAAATGTAATGTTTGCTTGGAACACGTGCGTTATGCAGATGTGTACAAATCTTTTTATCTCCTAAAAGTATTCCAACAAAAAATGTGTAGGAAATTGAAGAGTTGTTAGTTTGTAACAAAAGAAAGTTGAGACTGACCAGTCATTTGTTATTCGCTAATCGTGCAGTACTGAAGCGTGCAAATTACGACCCGTAAACATGGCCGGAGATGGCTTTACGATCCACAAACAATAAAAGATCACAAATGCCCACAATACAGTTTGTTTTATTTTATCACCTCCAAGAATCTTTGTGACCCCATGACTCACATGCTAAGAATGTAAGGGATGTTTTGACAAACAAACAATTATTCAAATACATTCCTTTTTAACACAAAATTAAATAAGATGGATCAAATTATAATAAATTCTCGCCCCGGCTGCTTTTTGTAACACTTCAAGTTTTATTTTACCATGAATGAACTTTCTCAACGTGACTCAGTTCCTAAGTATGTCGATGATAAAAATGTGTGGTCAGTTTCCTCTTCGCGGATTGAGTACCACGCATGCTTTTAAAACACGTCACTTTAGTTAGTGTTAAACAGCCACTTGAAAAGTTAAGTTTTAAGTTATGCATATAATAAATTAATAAAGTCGAGCTGTGTTCGTTGTTTGCTCCAAAAATGGTCAACAACAAAAACGGATGTACTAATTGGCTTAGCATTAGGCTAACTCATCGCATCGTTTTGACCAAAATTGCTTGTTGATTCATAGCATTACGTGTTCGCGATTTGCATAACCTTATATTCCAAATCTGTAGCTTAATTTCTGCGAACTCAGTGACCTTTGGTTAGCGAATCCCTCAAGATCCTTTAAGGAAAAATCGTATAAAAATTAGCAAGGGGAAGAATGCCGTCGAGTTCCTGAGTTGAGAATGTGCAGCAAAGGTGCACTCCGTTAAATAAAGCCACTATTTAATGCATGTGATCCGCCGAGTTTCCTTATAGGGAAGTCCACCTCATTCAAAGCGCCAATGGTTTACACAGAGAATCTTCTAATAGGGAGCGTAAAACACTTGCTTCATAACAGGTGCTGCGGTTTTTGCTCATTCAAAATTGTCGAACAGATGTTGAATTTCATCAAACAAGTCTTAAGCTTTATTAGCTAGTGAAAGTCGTCTTATTTGTTGTGGGTATAAAATATATTGTAGTTTCGTAGAAATCATGTAAAAATATAGAGACTGTGATATCAATGTAGGCGTGTGCACAGGCCGTGAGAGGTTCACATGGAGAACACGATCCAGTTACACCGCGCTAACTGACGACTGTGAGAAATACTCCATTTTATTAGATTCACTTCCCGCATCGCTCGAGCTGAATGATAAAACCATAAAAAGTTAATAATATACTCGCTCTTTGTCGTCTTTAAAAGCGATATTTATATAACAGTTAATGTCGCTCTGTTATTTATTAAGAAAGGAAAGAAAATCCGCAATCGATGATAATTAGGTGTTTTGTTTAAGATTTTTTAGCTTCCATATTTCAGAAATTCATTAGTGCCTGCATTTGACTACAGTGTCATTAGCTTAAGTTTATGCCAATGAGGCGAAGAGCATTGTTTTTCTCGCATACTTAACTTAAAAATGCACGAACCTATAGTTAAGTATAACGCCTCCGCAACATGCAAAGAACTTTTAAGGTCATAAACGCGTACATGTCATTGTTCCAACTATCGTAACAACAAGAGTTCTTTCCTCCTATTTCGGCAGCCGTTTTGCCATACAAGAGCCATTCAAGAGGCGTATCCGCGTATCTGGCATCAGTTAGTCATTCTCTTACGACAGAGACCTTGCTGAGAGCAAACCCTTTCTCGGAACTACTGAAAAGAGTTGACGTTCTCACGACTTTTTAGACTTAGAAATTGTTAAAAGAATAAACGCATTGTTGTTAACAAATTCTATCAATTGAAGTATGCAACGCTAAGTTAACAAAACTCTACAAATTCTTTTTGTATTTCATCTAGTAGTATTCATCAAGATTTCTGCTAAAATCATTGTTTCATTGACAGCACCATCATTCATTGCAGTAAGTCGGTATGAGGGGCACAATGAAGAATTCAATAATGTAATCATAATCAGCTATTGTAATCCAATCAAAAAGTGCTATTTGCCTTCTATGTATGACGTAAGTACTAGTAATTTATCAAATCATAATGAAAATGACACTGTAATTAGGATTCCATGTCCATAATGTACGTGTACATAGAACAATATAATGATTGTAATAATGGCGCACACGAACACCTTTACTTATCCAACCGGCTGCAAATTGATATTAGAAGAATGTTTGCATTCGTGACAATATTATTTATATTATGTAGGAACAAAGTTTTATTCGCAGACTTGGAAGTTACAAAATTGTGCAGTGGTTATAAATATCTTTATTTCGTAACAATCTTCCTGATACCCGTTATCAGGGAGTGAGTTGAAAGCTCTACATTGAGTAACAAACGAGTGCCGAGCCCAGATTACGTGAACGAGTAAAAGTCGGGCTGGAATCGAGAAGAATCGTTATCATCAATCGAGTGAATCGCTCATGAAGTGTGATGAACTCTCGTAGATTGAGCCTTATCGCGGTAATCGATTCCCTCTGTGCTGTGCAATAACTAATTGAATTACAGCAATAAACGATTATATAAGCCGATAAAGAGAAGTGATCGACTCTCGACTCGACTCTACATACATTTTGAGAAATCTATCTATATCCTAGTTAATAAGCAGGCTGGCTGATTTACTGTACTTAACTTTTTTTACTCCAGTAAAAATACCACTTGACAGATTTTTCAGTTAATTAATTTCTAATTGGCACAAACTTCATCTTAGCAACTTAGTCATAAGTTACACTTTCGAGCAAGTGTCTCGGTGCAGGTAAAATCGTGGGAGTAGCCGCATTACGCGGGAGGACAATGAGAGCGTATGACAAACAACTATAGTGTGGGTGCGCAAAATGTTTACACGTATAGACAATACCCGCCAGGGCTGTCGTGAAATCTCCCAGGTTCGATTCTCAGCTGATGTGAAAATCTTGGTCTGGTTCTGAGTCAGCGCTGAGTTAATGAAGTCGTGACTCGTATCTACTAAGTCCGAGTTATAGTTAAATGCGGCTACAGCTTTCGATCTAAGTGCGGCGATCGTGTATAGCTTGAAATGGTAATAACCTTGAATTTCTAGTCCAGTAGTCAAATGTAAAACTCTATTATAATAACGAAATATCTCCGCTTAACTTTTACATAGCCTAAATCTGTTATTGATTGACATATCATCGTGAAGGGGGTAAACGTAATTTTAATAGGTATTTACTAATTTTCTAAACCTGGCAGCCCTATGATGTCCATATGCCCACCGAATAATACAGCAATTAGTGACGCATTACAACAACTGTTCGACACTTCGACGACGAGTATCGATATACGAGTGAGCGGCAAAGTGCTATCGTAATGGAAAATAGATTAGACACGATCCTAGCAAACATTGCAACCCTAATTTCGTAATTTTAAACGTAACATATGGCGGTAGATCCCGGTAAACAGATTATTATACACCTCAATAACTTTAATGACACTATTGATTCAAGTGAAATCTACCAATTTTATGCTAAGTGTGTCACAGGTATGATTGTATATTTTGCAACAATACACGATCATATTATTTCAATTTCAATACATCGAAGTTTGACCCTGAAGCGCGCTGTTCTCGTTTACTTATTGCAATAGGTACTTGTCAGACGGAATTTAAATAAATTATCTATGTATGTATATTTAGTAAGCTGCCATAGAAACGCAGACAAGGCTAACAACAAACCACTTCACTGCACGAAGTCACTTCCAATCCAAAGACTTAAAGCACTTGATCCAAAACCAATCACTTGATTAACAATGTATAGTGAACTCTATCACTGCACTTGAAAGCACTTCACTGTATTAGCTGAAAGACTGTTTCAGCCGCGAAGGAACAAAGTATTGTTTTTGTTATCGAAATAATGTCAGATCGCGCGTCTACCCGCGGCGGTAGTGTGGCGGCGTGTACGCAGCGCGCGGTGACAGGCTGCGCAGGAGTGCGACAAAGATAAGCGACGGAGGCTCCGGCGCCGGGCCTCCGCTGCGTGGGTGCGAGCGAGACGCCGCGCAGAGGTTCATGTGGGGGCCGGTTACGTCTTTTACTTGTTACACTACAGATTAAAGCTTTGTCGAGCTTAATCCCAATTACTCACTGATTCTGCTGGCGCATTTGTAGCGGAAAATCTATAATGATCTACCATTGTTAAGGTTTGGAAACGTATTAATTAAGGCTGCTGAGGACCTCTCTCGAAAGCTGTTCAGGGCCACGCGTATAATGAGGTCAACGAGTGAGCGAATTAAATGGCTTTGCCATTTACCTGTATTCATGAGTAGGCCGATTTAAATGTGCTTTATGGTATAATCTTCATAAATATGAGATGACGTTCGTTCGGATGCTAAGCCTTTCAACATTGGATTTAATTTATGATGTTTGTGCTCTACAAAGTAGAGACGGTTCATTGATTCCGAAATGTCTTTTGAACAGTAAACCGTAGACTATCCTGCAGACCGATTTGAGCAGTGGCCCGAGTCTAATTAGTCCCGTGCTAGTCCGTAGTCGCTAAGTAACATGGCTAGCTACAGTTCTAAACCTGGCTAGACCGGGGCATCGACCGGCCAGCGACAATCTCTATGTTGGTCACACTTCGGTATCAGAAAGTGTTCCACAGAAACAATTACGTTGCGTAATGGGACAGTAAAGGTCTAATGACTTGAACTTTGAATCGGATAAAGATTAGAAATGAACGCAGTGCTCTACTAATGGAAGTTTTCGTGGAAGCATATGGATAAGCCTAATTGAACCTCATTTGTGTTACGACTTAAAGTATCAAGCAAGCTACCAACTTTAAATGAGTCCGATTCATCGAGCGAACAAAAAAATACTCCGAACAAATCAAATTATCACTTCTTTTGAAAACATAGGCAATGAGTGAATAAAGACCTCAAACCATTGAGGATGTTTGCCATTATATTTAATGAGATGGGCGGACCGGCTCTTAAACTCGTTGCGTCCGATATCAAATTAATAAAAACATAAGACAGAGGTCGTGGAGGTCACGGATGGCAGTTTCTGCAACGCGACGCGAGCGCAGCGAGCGTGATGATGTCACATTACACTGATAACGCGTTATGTGATACCGTGTTATCGTTGAGATGCATTACTTCCCACTAACGGTAAAGGAGATATGGCTCAGTGGCTCATTTAGAGGAGCAACGCTTTTTGTTTAGAGATGTGCCGACTATGACTTTGGCCGACTAGCCGACTAGCCGACTAGTCGGCCAGGCCGATCATTACTTTCGGTAAAATCCGGGTGACGACGATATTTTTTTTTTATATTACAAGATTCACAGCTCTAGTTATTTATCAGTTATTATATTACCGTGTAACTAAACTTACAGCCAATAACGAATCTACATTTTAATTTTCAAATTTTATATATCGACAATCATAAGCAAATCAGTAAGTGGGTTCTCCTCACACTGTGTGTTTTATTGGTGTTTATTGAAATAAAGAATATATAACGTTCAATCACTAAGCTAACACAGTGCAAATAATTGAATTAATAGTGAAATTAACTAAATAAGATTGTTTGCGTCATGTCGAAAAAGAAATCACGCATTTGGTTTTTTTTTGACGAATTGGAGGGAGTCAAGCAGTTATTTCTCGTGGTGGTCAGGGGAAAAAGGCAAATACTACGAGCAAACATTCACAACTGATGCTTCAACTAGGTTCTTATTAATCCTTATTAATTTCGAGATTGAATAACTTTGGGATGTCAAAGGAAGAGTTCCTATTTTTTATGTTATAATTGAACCTACTTATTACCAAGGATTATTTGCTTTAACATATATTTTGTTATTTTATAAAAGACTAAAGGAAGAGTTCCTATTTAATATTTCTACCAATTATTAAATTGTATTGTAAACTGAAACTGTTATTCTTATAATAACAAGAGTAAAGATACAATTTCATTTCAATCACTCAATTTTTTAAGCATATTAACATGAGTCAGAAGCGGGCCGACTAGTCGGCGGATTTAGCCGACTAATCGCCGACTAGTCGCCGACTACAAAAATGGCCGACTAGTCGGCTTTACCGACTAGTCGGCGACTAGTCGGTACATCTCTATTTTTGTTTAATTAAAGTGTTGAAATAAATAACGGTTGAATTGATATCTTTACCGCGTAATTTTGTCCAATTAACGTGTACTTGACATTTAAATTGGCAAATGAGTAAAAATTGCAATTACCAATTTTTATCGACCCAATAAGGTAAGTAAGGTAAGTAATTGCAGATTTTATAAAATTTTGAGATTTATATTTCTATAATGTGATTGTGAACGGCAATCAATGTTTACCGTTTTGACCTTTACTTGTATTATTAAGTATTTATTTACACATTGGCAGTAAGAAGGGACACCGATTAGTTTGTCCTCCGCGCGTTTGAATAGCCATCACAGTCCAACACTGGCTGTCATATCGAATATTTAGGTATCGAGGTTGCTCACACAAGAGCTCGTTAGGTTAGCAATAGCAAATGTCAGCGGTGCGTTTGCGCAGCGATCGCGCAACTAGTAATTGCTGCAGACACTGCTAGGCATTTATTACTTCTATACAAAATTAGTCTCCGAACTAACACTTACAGCAAGAGAACTTTGAAAGCTCTGAGCTAGATTGTTGTTATTATGTTTTTTACGAGCTGAGCAATAGTAGGGGAGGGTGGGGTGATTACGGACAGTGGGTAATTGCGGACAGTACCTTGCCGGCTGACACAGTCCGCCCCGCGCCCCGCAACCTGTCCAGCGTGGCTCATTCCGCCATTTTTAGCGCCTGGCAGGACGTCAACACTGGAGGCCGCGCACCCGTTTCAAGTTAATAACGTTCGATCATTTTTAAGTACTTTCTTATAATATTTGTAGAATTTCAGTAACGTGTATACGAAACAATAACTGCTTTAAGTAAAAACTGTACTCGTTGCCCATTAAGATAATATTTAAGTTTAAATAGATAACATTAAAATCAAGAAGTTTAAAATCATAACCCATGTTTTTTTTGCTTTAAAACTTTTTAGAGCCAATGGGGTGATTGCGGACATTTCCTTGGGTTTATTACGGACGTCCGTATTTAGCCAAATGGGTTGGGGAAAAATCGGACACATAACTTATCATAGTTGTATTCCGTTTCAGATGCCTTGTGTATACAAAAAGAAAACGTAAAAAAATACACGCTTGAAACTTTAAAAATAGCTATCAAGGAGATTTAAGAAACGTTCATAAGATTTAGAAAAGCCGAAGAAAAGTATAATTAAAAAAATAAAAGTATAATTAATTAATAAAGTATAAGAAAGTATACGTATACGCAAAGAACCAGAACAGAAGAAAAAGTCGCAAAATGGTGTCAAAAATCTTGGCAATTTTCATAATAATTTCATAATAAACAATATTTTTGTATATTTTGTAGTGAAAAAAATAATAATTCACCCTCCCTGAAGATGAGGTTATGTGTTTGGTATAACAAAATTGGGCACACGATAATTGCACAAGTGGGAGTACAAGCCGTGGCTTTATTTGTAATTTTTGTTAGGTGAAGTAGACTGACCGCAATTGCCCCACCTACTGTCCGTATTTACCCGTTCCCTACAGGGGAAATACGGACACCAAGGGTTTTGTTTTTTTAAGAAAAAATATGTTTGTTGATTTGATACTTATATTTTTATAACATGATTTTGTTAAGTATGAACCTAAGTTTAAAAGTTAGTAAAGACTGGCTGATTATCTTTGATACTGTATCTTGTATTGAAGGGTTTCCTTAAGTGTCCGCAATATCCCCACTCTCCCCTAATGTTAACTTGGAGTAAATGACAATGTATACTCGTACCCACAGGTGACATTTTGTATAAAATTTTAGCAAAGTAAATAGCAACCGATAATGTTCTTACAAGTATTATAGTTTGTCCGCTCAAAGAATGCTATTTTGAAGTTTTCAATTTTGATATAAATTGTTTAGGAAAATTTACAAAGTCTGGAAATTTTATCTGTAATTTGTGTTAAAATTGAAATAGTCTAAATTGCATTCTCTGATCGCACGCTCTTATTCGTATTGTACATGTTATAGTACAAACTCGAAACCATAATTCTATTTAAACGAATCTGCAGCTATAAACCGTTCTATACAAAAAAATGTATTGAATTGCGTCAAATCACATAGAAAACGAAATGGGGGTGGAACTAATGGATGTCCCACAAAAGGGACGATGGGAGACGTGAGTCTACATGTGAACTTGCTCTTAGAGCTTTTTAAGCTTTTGTGGACTCTGCCTTTGAATGAGCACATTAACCGTGACAAAAGAGGCACCTGCATCGCCAGTTCACACGGAAATAAATAAATAGATTGCAATAAACGTCTATGCCCCAGTGGTCACTCAATAGAGCTGCCCTGCCACATCGATAAATAATGACTGGGCGCATTTAGTCGGCTACTACTTACACCGAGTGTTATTTTCTTGGGTTAACTGTGCATTTCCTGGACTAGAGGTATTAATGACCTTTTTTACACTGTTTACTTATTGGTTTCTCATGATTAAGATGTTAGAGTTAAATATTGCGCGATGATCTATACTAACATTAAAAGCTGAAGAGTTTGTTCGTTTAAACGTGCCTAATCACAGCAACTACAGAACCGAAAAAAAATATATTTTGGATAGCTTATTGGGCAGGCTTTAAATAAAATCACGCTGTGACGGGAGATGAGGAAGCAAAGTCTTAACGCGCGGACGTAGCCGCGGGGGACCGCTAGTATGAGATAAGATAAGATAAGATAATCATTTACTGTCTCAAAACTAACTAACAAAAAAAACTTATTATAAAAATAAGATAATGTGCAAATATACTGTTGCACATTATCTTATTTTTATAATAAGTTTTTTTTTATATTTATATTTATGAGTATAGCCTTTTGGTAACTACTAGCACGTGAAATGATGTTTTAGATTCTTATAGTTTCCAAGAGCAGTAGTAAAATTCTTATTCGAATCTACTCGTAAAACGGCTTTATTTACGTTGGATAATTTTCCAGGAAAACGTTTGTTTGATCGTTCCATTTACCATAGCTTGCGTCACTGCAACTTTCAACTAGATCGCAATAAACATCGTAGGAGTATCAGAACACATCATTTTCTGCTCGTAAATGATAGGTCAAATTACCGGCATCGGATGATATTATGACGAATCGATTGTGATGTGATCAGGAATCGATTTTAAATGACATCTCGGTGTCGACTTTCGTATGTGTCTGCGTCCTACTTAAATTGAACCAACCTGTTCCACCCATCAGACTACTTAGTACTTACCAAACTTGAATATTCACATATAATTAATCCTCAGTTTTAGTGGCAAGTTAATTGCTAATTGGATCATTTCGGTTCGAGTTACCCGAGACTCTTTACTGAGGTACTCCTAAAGTTTCATACAAAACTAATTCAAGTCGTATAATCAGTAAGATTTATTGTAATTGAGCCGTAAAGTTTCATATTTCACTCATTTTCGGAAACTAGCTTGATAATAAGGTTTTGAATATTTGTTATAGTATAATCATGTACCCTTTATTATGAAGTAAAATTCACTGAAGTTTTCAGAATTCGAGATTTGCAATTTTGCTCCTAATAGTCAATTTTTACTAATAAAGTTAATTGTATAGGTTAGATTTTAGCAAATACTACTTACTATTATAAAGGCGAAAGTTTGTAAGTATGGATGTATGGATGTTTGTTACTCTTTCACGTAAAAACTACTGAATGGATTTGAATGAAACTTTACCACAATATAGCTTATACATCAGAATAACATATAGGCTACAATTTTTGAGGTTTCTAATGTGAGGTCGTAAAAAAACACATTTTTTGCGCTACTAGACGGGACGAACCTGAAGTCCACGCGAACGAAGTCGCGGGCAAAAGCTAGTACAGAATAGTCCTGCGCTAGCGATACCTGCTCAAAGTGCTCTTCACCAACATTATGTTACTTCACGTATAATAGTTACTTAACCACCATCCTCCTTCACGTCGCCGGTGCCTGGAGCAATCGCAGTAATTACAGCCAACATTGCACCTAGCAATGGCTGTAACGCTTTGCATTCCTGCGCCTGCGCCGGCCCCTCACCGCTGGGTGAAGGTTGAAGGTAGACTCAGATTAAATAACATTGCTACATACATACAAGTAGATACGTCACTTGATAAAACGGTGTTTGATTGTACCACGAGATGAGATGTGTAAAATAATTGCTTTTAGATCGGCCGTCCCACATTTAAAAAAATATTGCATACAGCTATGAGTTTTAGTAAGATATATCTCTTCTTCAATATGTTGTTGACTGAAGCACATTTTACAGACTAATCGATACTGCATTTAAGCATATTATATGCAAATATTAATCTTTCAAATTTTAGTCATGTCAGTATTATAGTTAAAAATGGAAGGGCTTACTACTTAAAGATATTATTACTTACTGCTACACTCTACTAAAGGGATTAAATTACGAATTTGACTGTACTAGATTTGCGTATTATTAGGCCTCTTTGTTTCACACGCACCTAACAACAACGATCAATTTAGTTGTTTACCGTTATAAAACAATCAGAAGAACAATGATGCGGGGAAGCTGCTCAATTGTAAAAATGCACATCTCACCGATTCCGAAGGTAGCGAAGGTTGAATTGGGCAATAGCATGCATGGCACAGACTATCGTACAATGGAATTTACGTAAAAGTCAGAAGGAGGTTTTGCGAGGTTTACGAAATTACGAAACGTAGAGCTTTGAGCCAATTAGCATAGACAGATTTTATTTTATGATGGCAGTGATGGCACTAACATTATGTAATATAACTGGAAGAACTACATTCTCTTTTTCATCTACTAAATAAAAGTCTAAATACTAAAAAAAAATCCTTTATCAAATATTAAAATTCATGCAAATTGAAGTTGTAGTTAATAATTTTATCTGTAGGTGAGGTAATCGATAAAACGAGTTTTATTATACGAGCAAATATAACAAGTAACTGTGACTCAAATTGAATATCACTATTAGGTATATCTAAAATTATGTATTTTTTAACTTAGTTGCATTAAAATTGAGATACACAGTGTTGAGGGTCTTGATGATTTTTGAGGATTTTTGGGATAAATGATGAAGACGTGACTGGTCGGTTTCAAAGACGTGTAATAGAAGAGAAAAAGCTAAGCTAATTGACAAGTATCAACGCTGGAGCGTTGCGTTGCTATTAAAATTTACTAGGCGTTAGGAGAACTCAAATAAAACTAACTAAGGACTTAAATCTATTTCGAAGATGGTCTTGGTCTCCAACATGCCCCCGGCCGTTGAAAGCTGGTCTTTCAACAGAGATCTTCAAGTAGAACACAGATTCTCGGGAACGCCCTGCGTATGATGCCAGTTGAGGTTCTTATATCGGCTACCCGAGATACACCGTCTTTACCTGGATGGAGTGCCACAATGCGTCCCAACTTCCACTTCAATGGTGGCAAATTGTCCTCTTTTACGACAACAAGTGAGTTCAATTTTAAGGAACCCTTATTTTCGTGCCACTTGACTCGTTTCTGCAGTTCAGAAACGTATTCTTTGTTCCACCGCTCCCAGAAATGCTGTCGAATTTGCTCGATCCTCTGATGACGAGTCAGATGACTGCTGGAGTGGTCGCGAACATCTTGAACTGGCAAAGAAGTGAATGGTCTGCCTATTAAAAAGTGAGCAGGCGTGAGCGGCATTAGATCTTCTGGGTCTGATGATAGGGGAGTGAGCGGACGAGAGTTTAGTATCGCCTCAATCTGCACCAGGGTAGTGTTAAGCTCTTCGTAAGTTAAGTAACAATTTCCCAACACTCTTTTTAAATGAAATTTGGTCGACTGGACAGATCTCTCCCAAATACCACCGAAATGAGCTGCATAAGCGGGAAGAAAATGAAATTTAATACCTTCCTTAGCCACACATTCAGACAATGTATCACAACTGCTTTTTAACATATTGGAGATCTCATTACATGCTCCAACGAATGATGTTCCATTATCGGAATAAATATTTAACGGTTTCCCTCGGCGGGACATAAAGCGGCGTAACGCATTTAAATAATTTTGACTCGTCAAGTCACCCACTAATTCTAAGTGTAAGGCCTTCGTTGTGAAGCATACAAAAATAACGATATACACCTTTACTAGTTTGCATCCACGACCTTGACGACTAGCTGACATGATGGGGCCTGCGTAATCAACGCCTACATTTTGAAATGGATATTCTGCCGGAGAAAGTCTACAAGACGGCAGATCACCCATTTTCGGTACTACAGTTCGTCCCTTCATGCGCTGACAAAGAATGCATTGACGAAAAGTTAATTTGGCTAGATTACGACCTCCTAAAGGCCAATAGGTCTCGCGAATTGTAGCCAGTAACAATTGGGGTCCCGCATGTAATAGCTTGAAATGTTCATATTTAAATAACAATTTAGTAAATATATGAGTGGACTGTATTAAAATTGGATTCCTTTTATCAAAGTTATAATCAGAATTTTGAAGTCTACCACCAACGCGCATGATTTGATTTTCATCAAGAAAGACGTTCCATTTTAAAAGATGATTTTTGTATGGCAGTGATTTATTGGATTTTAGAATTTCATACTCAGGAAACGAATCCTTTTGAGCTTCAATTATAATGATGTGCAGCGCCCTTTGCAACTCATCATTGTTCAGATGAAGGGTCTGCTCACACCTCCCTTTACATGCGTTAATAAAACGGATAACGTATGCAATAGTACGTTGTAATCTCATAAATTTTGAAAATCGATCGAAATCGATAAGTTTATTTGACTTTTCACTCATAACTTGACTGTGCAACGACGTGTTAGGTTTAAGTTCAGGTAAATCTTCAGTATCACCTGGGGTACTAGGCCACGAAGACTGGTCATGTAGTAAAAAGGCTGGGCCAGACCACCAGATGCTTGTTAGCGGCAAGTTATTTGCATTGACTCCACGCGACAATAAATCCGCAGGGTTGTCTCGAGTAGGTACATGTCTCCATGTGTAGGGATGTGTTTGGTCAATAATTTCAGCCACTCGATTGCGAACAAAGGTATTTAACTTGATAGGCAGCATTTTTAACCACCCCAGAACTATCATGGAGTCTGTCCAAAAAAATACATTTGAGGCTGGAACCCGCAATGAATTCTTTACCTTTTCATAAAGGCGCGCACCGACTAAAGCAGCACACAGTTCCAGTCTAGGAATTGTGACGGGCTTGATGGGAGAAACGCGACTTTTGGCCATTAACAGTTGCACGACCACTTCACCATTGGTATCAATACTGCGAATGTAAATTGCAGCGCCGTAAGCTCGTTCAGAGGCATCACAAAAAATATGCATTTCCATCTGCATATAAGAATCGCAAACAACACGACGCGGTATCCCTAGACTGCCGAGCATTGGCAGGAACTGCATGACGTCATCCCATGCCGTGGCAATGTCAGCTGGTAATTGCTCATCCCATGTAAGTTTTTTAAGCCACAGTGCTTGCAATAATATTTTAAGTTTTATCACACAGGGCGATAACAATCCTAAGGGGTCGAAAATTCGAGCAATTACAGCAAGCATTCCACGTTTAGTGTTGTCGATTTTAGCAGGGATATTAATTGGAAAGCATAGCTCATCTGATTGGGTTTCCCAACTCAGACCTAAGGTTTTGCTGATGCTGTCAGTACTTTCAATGTTTAGATTGAAAGACGACTGTTCTTGGCAATCCAGCAACAAAGCAGGCTCGTTCGACTTCCACTTCCTCAAAGGCATGCAAGCGGAAGCAAGAGCATGAGTGACTTTGTCTCGTAATGACATTGCTGAGTAAAGCTGGTCAGTGCCTGTAAGAAGGTCATCGACGTAGAAGTCATTTATGATGACCTCTGCGACCTCAGTGTCGATGCATTCAAGGCCTATTTGTTTTAAGCATCTCGTTGCTAGAAATGGCGCGCTGGCGGTGCCGTATGTAACGGTGTTTAAATCGTACACTTTAAGCGGAGATAATTCATCATCACGCCATAAAATTTTCTGCAAGTGTCTGTCCGAAGGATGTACGACCACCTGCCGGTACATTTTCTCCACATCGGCTGAAAGAACAAACTTGTGCATTCTAAACCGTATTAAAATGGATAACAAGTCGCTTTGTACAGTCGGTCCCACCATCTGTAAATTATTTAGGGATTTACCTGAGGTAGTAGGTGCGCTGGCATTAAAAACCACACGCAGTTTAGTCGTTGAACTACTTTCCCTCAGAACGCCATGGTGAGGAATAAAATAATTGATTTGGTTTTCGTCAATCAAACACTCGGACATATGACCTAAAGCAATATACTGAGACATAAAATCCTTGTACATAATATTTAACGAAGGCTGGGAACGATTTCTGCGCTCAATTGACAGAAAACAACGTTTAGCTCGTTGTAATGAGTCGCCCAGTACTTCAGGGGATTCCTTCAAAGGTATCTTTACACAAAAACGGCCATCATCTAAGCGAGTCGTATTTTTGACGAAATGCTCTTCACATAACTGTTCATCCGCAGAGTAGGTAGATGACTGACGGCAAACCTCTTCGAGTTGCCAAAAACGCGTTAATTGGTTTTGAATATCATCTACATCGCGTGAAGAACTGATTCCCATGTTGACCTGGGTAAAGTTACACATGACAGGGTCTGACTGGTTTATTAAATTACAGCCGCTGTTAATTGGGCCAGAGACCAGCCAACCAAGCCTCGTTTCATAAAGAACCGGTTTGTTAGCACCTAACGTTATCTTTTGTGAACCCAATAAATTCCAAAACAAGTCTGCGCCTATAATGATATCAATTTCGGCAGGTGTGTGGAAGTTAGGATCAGCTAAGTGTAATTCTATAGGAATGTTCAAGTTACGTAAGTCTATCTGTCTACTAGGAACGTTATCTGTTATCGTTTGTAGTACGAAGCACTGTAAATCAAATGAATATGACTCACTTAATGATTTTATATGAACGCTGCACATTTTACCTACGTGTGAAAGTGAATTATTAATGCCCTGAATAGACCTATCAACCGTCTGAATAGGTAAGCTTAATTGCTTACTCAGCTTTTCGGTGATCAAGCACGACGAGCTTCCAGAATCAAGGAGCGCGCGCGCAACATATTCCTTATTATTCGCATCATAACACCTGACTAATGCAGTAGATAACAGGACGTCGGACGTTGTGCATGTATTATGTGAATGCATTGCACTGATATTTGCTGTGAGCGTCACAGCAGCAGGAATAGATGTAGACGGTTCACTTGAAGAATTATCGTGCACATTCTCACGTTCAGTAGTGTTATCAGCTAAAGATCGTTGTTTGAATTCAGTGCAATGAATCATGGTATGGTGTTTACGCTTACATATTTTGCAGCCGGGTTTTTTACAGTTAGACGAATAGTGACCGCGTCTGAAGCAATTAAAACATACTTTATAGGTCGGCAAAACAGATAATCTTTCAGTGACGTTAAGAGCTAGAAACTGTGGGCAAGTGTTCAAGTTGTGATTATTATTGCATCTAGGACAACTTTGGGAAGATGAACTACTTGTGTTAGGGTTATCAAGTGATACCATAGCCTTTATTTTTGGATTTTGTTTCGTACTTTGTGCATTTGATCCCCGGCGAACTGTAATATTTTGAGACAGTTCTAGCGTTTCGATTAAATCTGCCCTACTACGTAAAAAATCCATAAATCGCGTAAACGAGATAGATGTCATTTTATCAAAGCGACCTTTACATTCTTCCCATTCACGAAACGACTTAGCATCTAATTTTTGGCTGATAATGTGAATTAATAACGTATCCCACCTATGAACAGGCTCACCTAACGTACTTAGTGCTCGAATATTTTTATTAACAGTGTCAATCATGCGTTTTAGTGATTGTGAGGACTCCTGTGAAATCTTTTCAATATTAAAAAGTGCTGTGACATGATTTTGGATTAACAAACGCTTGTTATCAAATCTTTCACAAAGGAGGTCCCATGCAACCTTATAGTTTTGTGCTGAAAATTCAATTGCTTGGATGACGACAGCTGCAGTACCTTCTAGGGAAGATCTGAGGTAATGGAATTTGTTAATTTCGTCAATACTTTCGTTATCATGGATGAGACTAGAAAAGGTGTCGCGAAATTCCAACCAGTTATCATAAGCTCCAGAGAATTTCGGCAGCTGAATAGTGGGCAACTTGACCAGTTGAGTACGATGTGAGCTGCGAGTAGATTTAGTTTCATTCTCGTTACTTTTAGCAATTGACTCGATCATAAATTTGGCTTGAGCTAACAATGAAAAGTATAATGTCTCGACATTTGACCTCTCGACTGCTTCAATATCAGGAGTTTCAGACATGCATTCTAGTTGCAACTGAACACTGTCAAACTCAGAATATAAACACTCTAATTTTTCTGTACGCAGTTGCAATTCCATTAACTGACATGGTGTGATTTCAGAGGGTTTTAACTGAGATAAATAGTTGCTAAATACCGTTAGTCTCCCTTTGTATGTGCCTCTGCGCTTTCTGAGCTCCTTGTCCGTCATATTTGAAGAGAAATGTCGTAGACCTGGAATTTATACAATAATAGGGTTGTATCACAATGTATCTAACCTGAATCTGTATATTATTTTGCCACAAAACTGATTGACTATTTATGAGACTTTACAATACCAATGACGTAGATTATTTTTTATGTTTGACACTAAGTATGGATATTATTTTGACTTTTAATTACAAAAACATAGATTAACTTTACTATTTTAACTGTTTACACTTGATATTTTACTGATTATTTCCTAGATTTTAAATTGACTAAATGTGGTACTAACCTTGTTTAACCAATCACTTAACTTAATACCTAATACCTGAGTGTTGGGTGGAAAATAAGATAAACACTATGCTTAACACTGCATTTCTTAATCCTTGCATTAGTTGAAGGCGATTTTCCATCCAATGACTTGCGATTTTTAACCTCTCGCTCCACGATGCCCGGGTGCTCAAGTCGTATTTTCCGCAATACTCGGTAAATCGGTGATCCTTTAATCCTCACTGCTGGTCTTCGTATTAATCCGGCTCGAAGGACCATGTTGAGGGTCTTGATGATTTTTGAGGATTTTTGGGATAAATGATGAAGACGTGACTGGTCGGTTTCAAAGACGTGTAATAGAAGAGAAAAAGCTAAGCTAATTGACAAGTATCAACGCTGGAGCGTTGCGTTGCTATTAAAATTTACTAGGCGTTAGGAGAACTCAAATAAAACTAACTAAGGACTTAAATCTATTTCGAAGATGGTCTTGGTCTCCAACACACAGCTATTACCAATGTGTTAATGAAGCTTCAAATCCTTGACCATAGAATACCTAACATAATAGGATGCACAAATGTTTTGTCAGTGTGTCAGACTGTCAGATGGCAATGACATGTGCATTGTGCATCGATGACTGACGCTCGCTTGGGCCATGCGCACGCTCATACAATATGTTCGCGGTTGACACATGCCGACACGTATGCCGATAAACAAGAACAAATGAGACATAAATCGGTGCAGTGAAACTTTGTGAAAATATTTTATTGCATTGACGATGCAAAACGTTGCATTTCAATTAGGTAGGTAACTTAAAACCCAAATAAACAACATTTGTACGTTTAACACGTTCCAGGACAGTGCCCGCCTACAGGCGTGAAAACAATAAAACATCTATTGTGTCTGGAGTAGTGTCCCGGAACGTGTTAAGGAATATCCAGCTATATATGTACTTCATTTATTATACGCTTTTTTATAATTGCCTAACCAAAATACGAACGGAAGCAAAACCAATCTTGAATCCACGTTAAAACACCTAGTCAACTTATGTAGAGTCATCAAAAACAGTTTTATGATGACTTTCAACAAAAATTGATTAATTCTCACTAGTTAAAACGTTTTCCTTCTAATCGGCCCCAAAAAAAATAAAAAAGTCCGCCTACACTAGCCCACGCTGCTATGAACTTTGACTGCGGCTTCAGGGAGCCCTTAATTATGTGCTGGAGTGGAAAGAATCCCGGTGTGATATGACGCAATTTACTTTTATTTATTACCTCGGCCACTCAACAAATTGGGTGCAAGGTGGCTTACCGATTACGGCGATTAGTGTTTAGAAGGAAAATGGGCAAGATGATTGAGAGTAGAAAGTTTTGATGTTTTAGAATTTAATTGCTAGTGTATGTATGTTCTAATGAAGATGTTTTAAGCGATATTCCTAAATTAAGATGCTAAAGCGTATTTAGTTTAAATAAAAGGCACTTATATCGGAGATTCGAAGCACTCATGACCCTTCCGATTGCTTCTAATGAAGAAAAAAATCATTAACATAAGATAAACAGAAAAGGTATCGGTAAACTTTCATATCGCAAGGACAAGTATCCAAGATAGAAATAGCAAAAAGGAGCAAAGCTTACAAGTTTACAACGCCCTTCACAGCCTACGTGTGCTACCTAAAATAATAATCTGATCTGAATTTGTCGTGCTAATTGCTTCAGTGGGCGAAAGCCTTATTTGCCACGAGTGGGAGGCAGTGGGATAATAAGGAGCTGGATTTGTCAGTACCTCAACGGACTTCATTAGTCTGCAGGTTAATTTGACAACCCGTAAACGCGAGCTATGCTCCGTTTTTGGGCATTGCTAATTTTTAATTGGGTCGAAATTAACATTTTGCGACGCTGCACAAATATACATAACATAATTTGTTACTCGTACTAGAAGAGTTACGATCATTCAGATAAAGGTATAAATTTACATTTTAGATGGTTGAAAAGTACATCAATTAATATTTATTCATTAATGTCGTCACCGTTAGTTTTTAATCATTTGACTTAATATATTGAATCGTTAATAATCTTGCAGTCTAATGAATTCTCTTTGCGAATTTGATAGAATAAAGCCAACATTGTCGAAACTGCAAACGATATCAGTAACTGAAGTTTTTAAAAACGTAATTCGATAATTCCTATTGTTTATCGCATTTGTGAAATAATCACTTAAAATTCTCTTGAAGAAAATACGCGTAATCGGACCCATCTCCGACTCTACTCGAAACAATAAAGTGTAATTCGTAGAAAACATAAGTACTTGTAATAGATAGCATCGATTGTCCGTCACAATGCACAGGATGCACAGTTCATAATGCAGGTAAACATTCTTTTTGCAATGCCTTTACAATAGGTGATGGTGCCATTGTGCCTCCAATAAATAGATTCCTTCCTGCCGTTTTGGTGGTGATTTGATGTAATAGATATTTTGTTGATTTGAAGGATACCCCTTTTGAGGATTTTGAGCACATCAAAAGCAGTAAAAGTTAGCACTACTTTTCCGAAAAAATAAGCATCTTTCTTGAACAGAAAAGAAAAAACGAGAATGTAGAGTTTATCATCTCCTTCAATTTCTGGTTGTGAGATTTAATGCCATCTCAGCATTCTATCTTGGCTGAAGTATATCGTACTGTCCAAGTGGAAGCGAGACAGAACCGGTTCTGCAGCTGCGCGTGCGCCGCTATATTCGAACCCGTTGTACATCCAGAGGGAAAAGTCCTTATTTTCGGGAGTTAACCAGATCACGATAGATTTTTTTGTGGTGAATCCTGAGGGTTGGGGTTAAAGGACAATAGTCACGTTTTGAAGAGTCATAATTACTAATAGAAAAGTTTTTTGCACTTACACGACGATTTTACGGCATTAGCAACAGTAACATAATAATAAAATTGAATAAAACCAGGCAACTTCATGGTTATTTAAGAAGGCCTGTGTATATAAAAATTTGAAATTCTTATCATTGATTTCCAATGATGTCTTATCTGACGTAAAATCTGAAACCTGAATCTAGGCTACGTATAAATACGTATTTACAAGTTTAAAATTGATTTTAAAATCATTAATCACACCTCTGATCCATAACATAATTCAGCTATTGTCGTTCACTGTACACTATCACGTAGTCTCGAGATGAGCATCAAACAGGGAGGCTGTGGCACGTTTCGCGTGATAGAAACCCATGTCCGATATTAAAGACGCGTCAATTAAAACGAACCATACGCAATCACGCACTTTACGACGGTAACTAATCGTTAAACGATCGTTTGCGGAAGTGAAGCCTCCAGCACTGGTAGTTAGAGTAAATAAAAAAATATGTATCGGCTATCCCAAATTGTAATGGCGAAAATTTACAAAATATTTGAAATAACAAAATTCTTCAACTTTTAATTTATATATGTATGAATGTGTACCAATTACTTGATGTTCTATCTCGTAGTTCCAATGAAAAGCTTGTGTAAGTAAATGTTAGAAATATTTTAACGACTGTGTTGCTTTTGCCAGCAACTTTATTAAGAATTTGTGACATGCTTCATAGAAATTTTCGTAACATGCAATACTTAGACCTGTACACTATAAGCTTCATTAAACATTTTACCTAACGCAAATTGAGTCACTATGAAAATTGATCTCAGAAATCATTAGAAGGGTAACCCATAAATATGGCAGTAACTCATTAAATTTACTGCAAGATTAGCTCCAAGTGCATAAGACGCAGTTTGAAGGCTGCTCTGCACCATTACTTACTTTCACTGCACGTATAATAGGATTGAACGAGCTTACTGTGATTGCTATGATTGGGGATTAGTTATCGAGACCGAACTTTAATAACTCAATTAGGTAGATTAACTGTTATAGACATATAAGATCTCGTATCTTTTATGAAAACTTCTTCTGAAGTAATAAAACTCAAATTATTAATAACAAACAAGAAAAAATTAAAACTAAGACATGTAACATAAAAAAATAAGACTACCCTATTCAAAAACGAAACCATTTCCTTGTGGCAAGGAGGCTATAATGCTGGCTGCGTAAAAGTAGTAGTAATAAAAAGATTTAAAACTTTTAAAAGTAAACTAATTGACTAAAAAAAATATTTTGCTACGGAGGCTACGAATTTCGTAGCATATTGCTACGAGTTGCTAAAACACTTTATTTGATGAAACACTGCATATATTTAAGAGATTCTCAAGAATTGTACGAATAATCTCTATGCGTCATTCTGCTTTACCATCAAAAACTATCGTAGCATTTGACACAGGTAACAAATATTTTTAACAATCTTTTCCAGCTACTAAATGAAATCTATAGAAAGTAATAACTACAATCTCGTTCCTCGTAACTAGATAATGTAATGTAGAGTAGTTAACTCTACAAAGGGAAAGGAAACAAAGGCTTGTGTTGAGATCTGGCTCTATCTAGACTAGATTTACTCTCTAGAAGATCAGTTTATGGTACACATTTGCTTGTTAGAGCATGTATGTAAGATGGGTACTGCGAGAATATTGTACGTTAGGAAGTGTACGTTTCTCAAGTTAAGAGCACGTGAATTGTAAGGGTTATGTTTATAGCAGATTCATGTTACAACAGCATTATTGCAAAAAGATTTAATGCCATGTTAAAGACCAGCCAGCTTTTTCTTATAAAAAAAATCTTGTAAAATTATATGTCATTTTTCAAAAATCTGGTGTAAATTGAATTATGTGCTCAAGATCAATACAAAATTGTCGCCAAGGAAAGGATGTTATAAAGTAGGTAACGGATTATTATTGTAGACCATATATTCCTAGAATCTTACCTTTTTGAGTATAAACCAAGTAGTTTGACTAAGTTATTATTATGAAACAGCAAGCGATATTAGTTGAAACAGTGATGTAACTACAGATCATAATTGTCTGGCCCAGTTTGCATGCGCTTACGCACGTACTGCGACGTAGAACGTGCCTTGATCACCCTGTGCTCGGAAATGAGATACGAACTACTATGCGACTGACGACATTGTCAAAACAAAATAAAGAGCTACTGCCTACTTTGTAAGGAAAGTCACCTAACTACTGTGCAGCGTCTTTCTTGCGTTATTGCCAATTCAAGAGCTATAAAAGTATGATTAGTATACTTTTCAATCTATTGAAATAAATGACGCTTAGTAACCACTTTATTCGCTCTAGTAATTCAATTATACTTCAAAAAACTGATCAACTGTGTATTTTACTATAGTTTGTTTTAATTTGTGCCTCATTCTTCCGGAACTCTGCCCAACCATTTCCTCTTGACCTTTTCTTATTGATCTTACTCAATATTTTTACGAGAAACACAACAGTTATTTGAAGAGCCTCGGGGATCTTGCTTGATTGGTTAAGGCTACTGTAGTTCGTTTCGCGTCTGTGGCCTGGCAAAACAAATTCAATTTTCACGGAAGAACATTACACCCAACTGTCGCTGCACAGAGGGGTATTTGGCCCTAAAAGTTGGACAAAATTTTATTTTGCGTTTAATAGTATTATTTAAATATTTCTCTCTATTTTTAGGTATGATAGTGTCAAAACAAAGGCAAACATTGTTCTTAACTAATTTTATTTCTAATTTTCATCATTTTCGATACTAATATTACAAATATCATTTTCCTCTAAAAGATTCATGACATCATCTGAAAGAGGACTCTTTCTTTTATGTTTTCCTTTCCTCATTCCCGTCAGCAAGGGGTCGGATGTCAAGAGCAACCTACTAAGAACGTCTGTGTTGCATTCTATTCTTGAAAATTTTCGGGCGTAGTTTAGTCGGAATGCTCGGATATGTTTATTGCGGGCTTCTGCGGCTTCCTCTGACAGTTGCCCGATTGGCAGAATCGCCTCCTTTATCACGGCTGCCCCATGAAGCAACACCTTATGTAATGTGGGCGTCATTGGGTGAAAATTGTACAAGGAAACGTACAATTCGGCAGTTTCTTTGCAGTAAATTTGGAACTTTTCGATGTTAATTTTTATCCCGCTGCACATGGTGTCTAGAATAACTTTTAATCTATAGATTAAATTCTGGTCGATCCCTGTTATTTCTGCAGATTTTTCGAATTCTTCGAAAAATCTCCTGCTTGTATTCCCGTCATTCGTGTTGCCAAAGTTAGCCTTTGGAATATCTACTAATAATCCGAGTTCTTCACGAAACTTAGTTTGGATTTCTTTTTTTCGTGTCTCCACTAGTTTCTTCTCTTCGGCAGTCAGGCGAGCCCTCCACTTCATGATCGGTAGTTTATAAGCTACATGCAGAATGCTCTCGAAAAATCTTATTCGAGCGTGCAGCAAAGACAGACCAAATCGCATGTTGTCTGTATTGCAGGGCCTTTCTTTTGTGAGGTCGTTGAAATCGGAAGATGTGGCGCCACATATGAAACATCTCATGGTTGACTTGGTGAGTGTTGCTGCGTTACATACCTTACCGTCCACCATGGTAAAAAGCATTTTATGTTTGACGGATATAATATCATCAATCTTGGTCTTGTTCAATTCTTTTATTTGATTTTCAACGTACTCGATCTCCTCATTAGTAACATCAGTGGTTTCTTTCACAAATCGTATGCGTATTGGTCTGCAATATCGTGGTGATGACGGAGTTGGGTTTTGCCATATAATTTTTTTTTTCGTTCCATAGACTAGTTGGAGTGGAACGACAGAGCTTTGAAAAATGTTGGCGTCGGAATCAGTCGTGTTTTCGAATTTCATTTTATATTGAACCTGCTGAGTTCCGTCACAACCCCATTTGCTGATGAGCAGAAAGGACTGCTTTTCAGATTCAGTCAGTTGCTCCAGGACCTCGTCACCAAGATGCATTAATAATCGCTTGGCGGTGTGATCCATTAAACTTTGCACCCTTACTTCGGCACAGGTCTCAGTTATGCTGTGGATTTCGGGGTAGGATTCTTTCTTCAACTTCTTTAGAATTGAATAACACGGGTAAAAGCTTGGATTCGTGTCTCGAACCACTTCGTATTGAGCCTTGGTAAGCCCCGCTTCAACAAACATAAACAGGGAACGAAGGTGTGCCAATTTCGTTGAAATTTCATTTTCTTGTAGAGCGGTTTTTTCTTTTAAGGCTGCTGTATAGGTTTTTGCTTTCTGGGGGCTTCTGGTAAGAACCTTTACAATTTTTGATGCTTCGGCTTCACCAGTCTTTCGCAATTTCATCTGTGTTGCGTATGCCAGCTCATCTAAGTCAGATGTTCGAAGCTTTTCAGTTTTTCTTCTTTTACTCCTTTCACATAAGTCTGAGAATGACTTTTGAGGTCTACCTGGACTAAATCCTATAACAAAAGATTAACCGTTAGTCACTGATAACATTCCATAAAATGTAAATTCAAAACAAAAGAGTCTTACGTAAATAGGTACCTGTTTTTGGTAGCAATATGGTGCCCTTGAGCCATTCTTTATTAGTTTCTAGGAATCTGGCATTGGTATTGCGAGCAGCTGACCATTTCTGCTTGAATTGGTGACGTATAATCGACAACTTGTGTTTTGCATCGGTAATGTTAGGGTCATCTTCAGAGTATTGATGGAGAAGTTCCAACTCCATAAATTCCAACTTTTCGTTGAAAGTTGACGCATTGGAGCGTTCCATGATAGTTAGTAAATCGTTTCTAGTTAATACTCTCATTCCAGAAGAGCCTGGAAACAAAATAAACCAATTTTTATTTTAAAATATAACACGTGGTTTTTTTAGTCCATGAAAAAAAAATTTGCCAAAAATAGAGGGGTGGTTTGGGGTGGCTGTTTTACGCATTTAAGAATACTGTATAGTCTATTCTAAAACAAACCATAATTTTTTTTTCTGAGAAATGCTGAGAAATACTTTAAAACGCTTAATGATTTTTGAAAATGGGTATTTTTGTGGAATTTTTAAGGGTTAATTACTAATGGAGCTAAAAGTGTCAAAAATCGCTCTTTTCAAAATAAACGTATATAAAACACTAAGTACATACCTGGTTGCGTACTATCCATAGCAGAAACTCACTCGAAATCAACTTTTTCACCATAAATAAAATACTTAAAAACAATGAAAATTGAGCGTATCGAACAATCACACGACCACGGCAAGGGAACGGTAACTTCCGACTAAGCGCATGGAGCGGGGGAATGCCTCTAGCGCGTCGGGCTCGCGCTATTGTTAGGAGGGGATACCGTCTATTTCCGAGAAACAGTAAGAAAGGTGTAGAGCTAAAACAAAAAAAATGGATTTTGTCCAACTTTTAGGGCCAAATACCCCTCCGTGCGCTGGTTCAGTGAGGTCAGAGCTCATTTTTTTTACAAAAACAGTTATAAGTATACATACATAGTTTAGGAAAAAAACGTGGTTTAGAACTCCACTTCTTTGGACGCTCACTTTATAAAGACTGTTACTTAACAAAACATAGCAAGAAATGCTCTGCTCCAACAAAAATATATTTCAAAATATGCGCTGCGGAGTTAACAATGCTTTTAAATGATCTTATGGCGACTTAATAAAATTAATAACCAATAAAGGTATTATTATTTTTGGTTTAATGCGATTATAAACAGACACGTAACAGATTCGTTTAAATTTATTTTTCACCCACGGTCTCCGGTCATAAAAATGTTGTGGGCGAGCGGATGTCAAATTGCAAAACGGCTGTCAATAAAATCCAATTTAAACACTATTTTGCATTAATGTAACGGAAACAGATAAAAAAACTATCCTTGAATAATATTCAAATGACAGAGTTACTAAGAATTAATCAGCTTTTGCCATTAAGAAGTCGCTTCATCCAAGCACAAAGAAAAAATCAGCGTCATGTATACAAACGTAGCGCAACATAGTAGTAAAAAGTTCTTGACCAATCAGACGCGAGGACAAGAGTTCCACGAACTCGCGCACGCGCCTGATTGGTCAAAAAGGGCGCCAACTTCGAACCAGTTTGGAACGGTCGACGGCGGACACGTGCGCTGGAGTTCATGTTTGTGTGTGTGTGTGCGTACTTGCGTAGAAAGTTGTTATGACGGCAATGACAGATAGAGGGTCTTGATTTTGGGGCTAAGATTGATTGTTTCTTGAAGAATAAAAGCTTTTCCAATTGCTTGGTTTTTTAATTTCTTTTTGTGATTTGACAAGCGTATCTTGATTTAGTAGTTTTTTTTTTTTTTGTGTGATTCATATTTTGAAATTCTGAATCTGCAGTGCTTGCGGATTACTCTGCAGAGACAGTGTTGTGTTCCTTTTTTTTATATAAAATATTGTTTTGGGGATAGTCTATTTGTTAAAAGATTTAAGTTCGGCTATTATAAATGTAAGAAGATTGTGGAAGGTATTTAAAGTGTTTTCTTTTGAAATTACATCGAGAAGTTTAAAGGGATCGAGTTTGTAGTGGTTACAGTTAATTAGGTGATCGTTTCGTTTTGCGGCAAATCTGGGGCATTGTTGTAGTAAGTGTTCGAGAGTTTGTATGGTTATGTCGTCACAGGGACAAGTGTCCACTGTGGATAATAATAAATAATAAATAATAAATATTCTTTATTGCACAAAAAGGACACAACAAAACATTAAAACAGACGATCACATGTACAATATTGGCGGTCTTATCGCTGGAAGCGATCTCTTCCAGACAACCTTTGGGTAGAGGAAACAACGTTAAATAGGTAGAGAGCGGTGTGCAGATGGCTAAAAATTATAATATAATTAATGGATATTCGAAATCGGTGGAGGTATTCTCTGTGATAGCCGTGACCAGTAAGAAATTGTGTAATGGCAAATCTGGGTGTTACTGCTTTTAAGTATTTCTCTACGTCCTGGTAAGTTGGTAGTAAGGTTTTGGTGTACTGGCATTTCTCTGGGTTCATATAAAAATCAATGCTGGCTTTCATACATTTTTGTTTGTTGCGATATTTAATGTAGCTTACCGGGATATGTATTCTTCTTTTTACTAGCTACTTGTTGATGTGATGAAAACATGTTTCTTTTAAAAAAATATTCTTATAGAGTTTTGTTGGGGTAGATACTTTTCTATAATGAAACGATTCGTCCGTTACATTTTCAAACAAAGACCTAGCTTTTGGCGCGAACCGAGTTTAACCACCTAGGCGCCGCGTCGCAGCTAGCTAGATATCTAAATCACGAAGCTGTAACTCGTCCTATTCTGCAGAACCAGTTTTCTGCTTTGAACCTGGCTGCCCCTGAATCCTTCGCGTAATAAAGCAGCCATTTTAACTCTGAAACGCGCTCCCGGCAAATTGCCACTTTGAAAAACTTGACAATGTTTTCGATTACACCGGGATTGCGCTGGTGATTACGCAAGCTTAACTAGTTTTGGTTCTAAGAAGAAATTATGTGAAGAAGCTCGGGTAATATAAGATGGTAATAATAAAGCATGGACGCTATTTTAATCTTACGAAAACCAGGAAAAAATAGTAAGAGATAAGAGATAACACTGACATTGTGCCTTATCGTAAGAGATTGTTGCAGGGCCTGTCTGAGGCCTTAAAATACCTACCACAAAGCATTTAGTAATGTCTTATAAATATTTATTAATGTAAAAGTGATTTGGACAATGACGTGATACAAAGCTTGCTAGTATCTTGTCGAAAGCTCAAGCACGGTTGATTTGAACGCCCAGTCTATTGTTCGGAAAGGTCACGACGAGAGTCCACGGGCACTTTGAGCAACCGAGGTCAGACTTCACTCTTGCAAGAACAGAAACAGCAAATCAACCCACCCTTATACCACTAATCTTATCAATCCACTTTCGACTTTAAACAGTGGATACTAGAGTTCAATTTTAATTGAGTAAAATTAACGTTTTGTGGTAGATTGAGGTGCTGGAATGTACATTGCCTGGCCTGGTCAATCTTTCAACAACGAACGTGAAAGGAACAACTAACAAAGTGGTCCGATATCGTTAAATGAAGCATTTAGCATCATTACCTCAAGAGAAACTTGTTAATAGGTTCAAGAATGTCTTTATTTTGAACATTATCTACAAAACGAAAAATTTAGCAACAAAACGAAAGATTACTTCAGTAAAAAGTTATTTTCGTTTATTTACGGCATAACGTCGTCAATTTTTATAAATCTCTAACTAAATGCAGCCTTCGCGATAGGTCGATAGATCGAACTTTCATTAAATTAGATATGAAACGATCATAAGGCGTTAAATTTTTTTTTCGCAGGGCGGGAGATATACTCATATGAAAGATGCAATTTGCAATTTACTTCTTTCCTTACTGGGCCATCAATCAGATAAAAATAGCACACTGGCAGCTTGCATCTGCCTTTAAATGAGGCTGAATTTAAAAATAGAGTAACGAGGAGTAATTAGGTTTAATTTAGTAGAAAATGAGAGTTACCTTGAGTGCGCAGAAAATGCACGAAGAGCCGAGGCAAGCGTGTCCCGTGAGCTCGCGGAAGCTGCGACGGAATATGTCCAGATGCCACAACACCTGCGGAAGAAAATAAAAATTAGTTTAGCACTAACATGAGAAGAGAATCCTTTTTAAACCTGGTTTTAAATTGATGTGAGGTCGTAAACGAAAACGCTCAATAATTGTATTATCCCACGACATTTTAATCGCATGTCTTTCTGAAATGAAATGAAATATTTATTTGCTCAAAACATGGTTGCAATAGGTGGTAGGTACAGGTACAAAAATAAGTCCTTACATTTTACCAAAAACTATGGCATGCAAATTGTTTATATAATTGTAACATTAAAAATACCATAATATATTATTCTTGTCGATCGCAATTGTTATTTTTTTGGAGAATTTTGTCTAATCGTCTAGCTAGAGCACCAACTTTAACTCAGCATGGTGACATCTTGAATTACTTCCCTGTGTAAATTTTCAGCCTACATCTTTACCACAATATTATGTATTCACCTATTTCTGGCTTAACAAAACAAATTCATAAAACAACGTAGAGTCCCCCAGTCAATTTATATTAGCAATCTGTAAACTACAATATTACTAACTATATTATAATGTGGTGCCATAAATAAAATTTATAGTCGTAACTCTGAACATAAATAGCACCTGCTTGCCAATAAATAAAGAGCCATATTTCAGTGGTCATGTTTTCTCAATTTATTCCCAAATCAACTGCAAGATGTCATCTTTATTAAAATTTTGCAAAATTATTGGTTTCTTTGCTGAAAAATACCGTTAAATAGCTTTTGATAAAAGCGCATGTGCTTGTAGATAAATTGTTAATTTTATCTCTGGTCAGGTGTGCGGATAAAAACGCAAATTCGTAATGCACAGTTGTTAGCTAGTAAGGCCTGCCATAGTAACTTACGAGCACATGCTAGGCAGGTGTATTAGAAATAACCAATAGTCTTTTTTTGCAGAGCAACTCCTAATTAAGTACGGTTTTGCTACATACTACTTTACTAGCATACATAATCAAATGTAGGTAAGTGTGTTATTTATGTTTGTTGTAAGTGATTATTACATACATAGTTTATGAGTTTTTATAAATACAAGATTGGGATGATTTTTGTTGGCAAAGAAAATGGCGCGAATAAGTTTGAAACATTGGGCGCTAAAATCAATCACTCATTGCTATGCTAAGTATGTCTTTTTCTACTTAGATTTTTGAAAAGACTGCATCCTAAGAGATTATCCGCGCATTTTAGATGCTTTTTTCAGACATGTTATTAGTCTCGTCAATTCTGCGGCGATCTGACACAGAGTTATCGAGGTAGTGAATTATCTTTATCAGAAACTAAGTGACTTCGCCAGTGATCGCCAAATGTCGTAGGATGTCGCACGCGACGTACCAGGTGGCGAGGCAACATGTGGCTACACAAAAAGTATCGCGATGAAAAGGGAGTCGGTATGATGACGGATACTTCTTGAGAGTAATTAAGGACAATTCCATTATAGCATTTAATTGGCTTGAAAACAGAGAGTAGGACGTAAGATTCGTTGTCTAAGAGTAAACAGTTCTTGGGAGCGAACTGAGTGTGAGAATTACCAGTACACGCAAAATAGAAAGAACCAAACAGATTTATAATGAATGTTACAAACGAGAATGTTTTAATAAAAAAATCTGAGAATTCCGCCGTATTTAATTACTAAGTATGAAACTAGACGAAATACGGTTAAGCGTTGATCCAAAATAATTCAAGGGGAATAAATACAATAGGGCCACCCTCATTTTGCACCTGTTATGACTTTTATTTGTTCTTATACTCGATTTCTAAGCTTCAGGATTTCAGAATTTATAGACACCTAATTCTTGACTCGACAATTTCATGTTTAATATCGGCATACCATGCCATTCAAAACTTCAGAATCGTTCTTACTTTGAACACAAAGACGCATTTGATAGAGCCATTACATTTTATACTTACTGAATCAGCTATTTTTATAGGCTTGCTTCATTTTTTCTTGTGTCGAATGTAATTAAGTAAGGCGTTTAAAATAATAAAAACACTCGACACAATGGACACCATTGAACAACACAATACAGTCCCATCAATATTACGATAGTGTCTTTATTTATCTTTCCTAAACTTGTCGACGAGATACAGAAATGTGTGTGTTATTAAATCAGAGTCTACTCTGTATGATAAGAAGCACGCTGTGTGAATTTTCGACTTAAGTCATCGTCCTCGTTCACGCTATCATAGAGATGAAGGGAAACAAAGAGAAGTAGAGTCGAAAATTTAAATATAGTCATTCACAGTAGACCCTCAATGACTACGTGTAGGTGAAACGAGACAACATATCGGTTACACATAAGATCGCCTCATAATGTCAATGATCACAACACGCCAACACGTTTCCTGGGTGCGCCTACGCATCTCGTTAAACGAAATCTTCAACAAATTGTCATTGAGGAAATCGAGTTAAACGATGTCACAGTCGTAAAAGTTAGCATTCGCATTTAATAGGGATCCTGAATGGCGAAACGACATGTAGGTAAGGGGTCAAATCGGGTTTACAGACGTTTAAAAAGGAGTATAAAACATTGAGATCTTAGTCCACCTGAAAATACTCGCAAGACTACGAAAATTAGCACAGAATAAAACGGATGTATGAGGACAACATTCATCAGAATACAAACATACTACTTTTAAAACAAGTAAGAGTAAACAGTAATAAGTTACCTAACCAAACTAAACGTAAATTCTTATTTGTGTAAAAGAAAGAAACCCATAAATATTTGTTCCGAGAATCGTTACTATGTATTTTGCATTTTTATGGCAGGCTCTGCTGGTTTGCGATGTAAATTTAACCCTGAACGTGTTCACATAGGCAATTCTAACCCATCTTGTATTCATATTATGTATTAGGTCATCTACACACGGCAGATGCCCGGGGAGCATCAACAAGTAATATGTTTTAAGTTTATTATGACGAGGACACTACGTTTTTCTGCTGCTAACTTTTGACACCTTTGAAATTGCATTGTTTTCTTTAATACACCTATGCTTCAATCTTGGCTATTTCATCTTATCTGCATCAGCTTATGGTATCATGTCTCACCTGTTATCGTATACTTAGCAAGCTGTCCGAGTTTTTCGCGATTGTTTTCGGGCAGGCAGGTGTGCCCAACTGGTTCTTGGCAGATGTTCGCCACAATGCTCTCGATACCTTCTTTGTTTTATTTCGACGACTGCATTGTCTGTTCAGATGCATTTGAGGTAGTTGTGAAATACGCTATGAATATTTATCAAACCACAAAATTAATAAGTTGGTGATTTTGTTTTCTTTAAAAGTTCCTGGTTGTAACTCAAAGCAGTAGAAGTGACTTGATGCTAGTTTTAATTCATTGTAGCTCCACTATGAAACATTTAATAAACAACTGTTATAAGGGAGTACTAAAAAAACGATTAAAATTTACATGTAAGACAGTGTTTAATTCTAAAACACGTGTGTGGATTCCATAATTTATGATTAACATTACCGTTTAAGTTATTTATAGTTAAAAAGAACTATAACTAGCTTCTTCAGTACACTAATTAGAATTCCGATTAAGCAGATTTCGATCGATTTAACTTCAGTTTAGTTTCAGCTGCACATTCTTAAAGCTAATTTAGTTAGATTGCTTAATCAAGATCCAGAGCTTAACGCTTAGTTAAAAACGTAGAATATTTAGTTAAAAAATATTTAAGAAAGCGGAAGGGCGACAGATGCGCAGGAGTTCTTGTCCGTCGCGCAATTACTTTATAAACTATAATTATCTTGTTAAGCTCTATTGTTGAGGACATAAAATATAAAATTGCGTAGCTCTAAGCTTCCGCTAAGGAACCAGTAGTCAGATAAGTAGCGATTTAAGTCAGTCACGTAAGGGTTACTGTTAGACGCTCTGTATGCTGTCTTAACTGGAACTGCATTAGCAAAACGGACGCGAACGCGTTTTTAGAATGTACTTATTGATTGCTATATGAAAAGCTGTTAAAAAAACATAAAATATGATGTGGGTTAAATCTGTATAAAAAAGCCCAACCGTAGAGCTTTTTAGTTTTGGACTGGTATTAGACATTTGCAATTAACTGAATTTTTTTACACGTCGAATGTGTTGTTTTTGTTTGTTTATTTATAACAATTCGAGGGTCCTCTTGGGTAGCAACCAGCGAGCTAGCGATCCAGTTCGAATCCCGGATCGGGCCGTAATTTTTTTCTGGATTTTTCTGTCTTGAACATACTCGGAAATAGCTAAGAGTCCAGAAACTGGTGGTGATGACAGCTTCGGAAAGCGCTTTAAGCATTTGCTCTTGCGCCTGATCTCACCGATCATGTTGGATCTGCCGTCTCATCTAATAATGAGAGTAAAGGAAAAGTGAGTGCTCTTATGTATTGCGCACACACTTGAGAACTATAATAAACAATGTCCCGCGCCGATGGCGAATCCCAGTTGAGATTAACCGCTGTGTCGGATACGACAGGAGAACGTTATTTATAACCATTAAACTAGTTTAAATAAAAAGTACCTACTTAGTCATTTCTCACAGATCAAAATGATTTACTACAAGTACTATCTGACGCATATCTCAACTTTTTACCACTACAGCGAAGGACATCACGAAAAAACCGTTGTTTGCACAACTTGTCAACGCGTGGTGATTTCGATGTATCTCTATAAAAGCTCGTCAAACATCAAAATAAAGGGACTGTTGGCTAAAGAAAGGGCTGTAAGGTCGAGTTCACACTGTCCTTTGTTAGATGTTCACTTGTTAAATGGTTTATAGCGAACGTGTTTGCTTACCCTATTTACTTGGGTCCGTGACAAATGGTATTGTCACTAATGGAACTGGGGCCGAGACGTCGAGAGATAAAGATTTGGAAATAGGCCGATGACGTAAACGGAGCTATTTGAACAGTATCTGATAAGATACGAACTGTACTTTCTGGAAGCAGGTGCAATTATGACATTTAAATTAAGTCCTCTTGAAAAGCAGTAATGAAGTAGATGTTTGTCACTATTTGTAATTAAATACGAAGATGACAGTTATTAGAGATATGTCGAATTATCTCTGGCGTCTTCTCCGTAAATTAACGGTATTCATTTATTTTAGTATTGATGGTTCTTCAAGCCACGCGTCAAGATAGGCATTAAAAATTAATAGGTGTCTTGGAGAAACCGGTTTGGTAGTAATATTCCGGTGAGCGCACGTGCGACTCTCAGGCAGGCTACCATTCGTATTTATTTACTGAGGAGTATGAGGATAGGCGGTCATCCACTAAAAGATATAAAAGTGACTGAAAATCTAGATCCACTTCTAAGGAAGTTTGTTTGACGTAAGATTAAACTGTTCACCTAAGGGAACAATACTTCATTTTTGCTGAGCATCTACGCATCCAATTGGGGTTAATACAAGTGATTATTGTCCAAAATTGGTGTTCATGTCCAGAAATTCAAGTCTACACTAAGAGTATCTATAGTTGTACACGTATCCGTTACTTGCTGAATTTAAGCGCTAGTAAATGGTTCAACTTTATTAAAAGAGTATTTGTTTTTTTAGATCAAGGCTCTATCATTGAACTGTTGATGTTAAAATTGCACTAATTAAAGCTTATCTATAGCCTAGCTGTGGGCATGGAAGACGAGCTCTAGAGCGGCGCTACGCAACCCAAGTAACGGGAAACGGCTACAAGTTCAAAGGTACTCTAGGCAGCAAAATAGCTGTAATACTACGACAGAATAAATTATTAACACTATCATGTGTTATTTATTATATTATTATATATTTATTCAATGTATATGAAGAAAAATGGAATTAGAAAGGAGCTTTATTAAAAAAAGAAAATTGACAAGTAGAATAGCATAGTTTTAATACTGAAATCGAAATCGATCGCTTTTAGCGATAAGGCCGCCTTAGTTGTACATTTACTTTGAGGTTAAAAACTGTATTTTACTTTTCATCTCTCCTGTTCGGAAAATAGAACTTTCCTGTGTAGATAGCCGGGTAGAAAATAGCTTATTACGAATATTTTGAATTAAATAATAATTGAATTGACTTTGATTGAATCGGGTTGAATTGAATTGGATAATAATGTATTGAATTAATTAATTAAAAACACACTAACATAGGCTGTAAGTCACTTGTGCATTACTAACAATTTATGGATGTTAAATCTGAATTAAAGAATTTTTATTTTATTTTATTTTTATCCATCCCTAGGGTGGGAAGTAATTTAGTTTTAATTGACATGGCATAGAGTCAAGGCCTGCAGTCAAAGCTTGGACCGAAGATAATTGAGTCACATCATGTTATTAAAATAACAAACATTTGTGCTTAGCTATAAATTGAAAATCATATTGTGTAGGTATTATGTATAATCGTTGATAAAAAATATATACAATTTCTAATTTTAATTCAATCAACAATTAAAATATTTGGCTGCCCGCCATAATGCCAAGATGATTTTTTTTTAATTTTATATTGTCAGTGTCATTTCAGGAAGGATTTGTCCAAAGCCGTTAAAACTTTCATAAAAAAAAGAAATTATTTTTGGATTCTGTTATTATCTGTGGAAAAAATCGATCGATATTCTTTACAAAGATTTTAATTATTTGATATTTTCTGCTTTTTTGTACTCAGTCTTCATGTATTCGTGCCGTTATTCTTTCTAATCATGTTAGGTGTTGTTAGTACTGTAAATCAACTGTCATATTTTGTTCAAAACTTGAGTTTTCCTTTCTCGCTGAACTACATAATACCTCACCAAGACATATACAACCATTTTTGTAAATTTGATGTTTTCCTCACAGTCGAAATGAAAAATAGTATGTTTAACTCGGGTGAAAGCACCCATTTCACTCTCGAATTATTGGCGCTCTCACTTCGTTCGAGCGCCAGAAACATCTCAAGTGAAATGGGTCGCTTTCTCCCCTTGTATAACAATCTACTATTGTGTTGTACAATAAAGAGTTATAATATTTTAGTTTGGAAAATATTCTTCATAGAAGTCTAGTTTACTATGACATAACTATTATTTTAGTAAGATTTGTCGCTACGAATTTATATCGGTATGGTGCGGTAAATATTATCTGATCATGCGTGTTCGTCCTCATTGGATCATGCTGATTAACTTATGCTCTTATCACGGACGGAACATGCTTAAACGTTTTTCCGTTAGACATAAAAAGCAAAATCTCACGCTAATTTATTCTCAATATCATAAAAAACGACGATTAGGTACATAGCACATAACCATTACGATTACCGCGTAATTATAGAAGTCTGTGATTTATTACGGATCGCGAGTGAATTACGAGTAAGTGATTAGCGAGTTGTTTTCTTTCGTTAAATCGCGGCTTTTATATAGGGTCAGTGGGCATTTTCCACACGTTTTTGTAGGGAGGGGGAGCAGCGATGCGTCCAACATATTGAATTCATTATCTATGTAAAAACCACGATTTGACGGCCCGTGCACCGCGTGGGAATAGGCCCACTCGCACGATCGTGCTTTAAACGCTAATCTTTTCAAGTTACGAAATGTAACTTTTGAATCAAATTTTAAGTTATGAGAGTCCGATCTGTTAACTCTATTGATTGTATCTCTGCATTATTAAAGAATAAACGTAATGCGAGTTTTGATAGCCGGGAAAGGAAGATGACTGTTTTTACGAGAAATAATCTCCCAAACTACTGATTTAAGTAAAATAATGATTATTAAATTATTTAGTTTCAAAATCTAAATGAATTGTCAGTTCATAATTGCAGTTGTAAGCTCGAAGAGCATGTTACGACAGTAACAATGAGCAACACGTAATAGCAATAATAAATATCACAATGCCTACACACACATTAGACCAAATAATATGATCTCCATTACCTACTCAAATGAATGTTTACGCTTACGGCAGTCCCCCACAACTTCACCGGAAGTGCATTTGAATCGAAACATAGTCGGTGCACTTCCCCGCGGAAACGCGCACCTTTTAATTTTTTTAATTGCACGCCCAATAAATGCGATGGCCCGTTTTGGAGGGCACTTAAGTTTTGGCAGGTGGGATGACGTCATACTAATCGATGCATCAAAATATTAGAAGCGAGCCGGTTAATTCGCGATCGCGAGGTGTATCCATCGGTAGAGGTGTACTAGCTGACTGTCACAATATATTTTCAGTTGGATAAAAAAATCAAAACAATGAATCTGCCATGTCCTGAAAAATAATTTTAATTTGAAAAATTCAAGTGTCAGAAGACTATCGTATCGTTTGCTGCTAAAGAAATGGGGAAAATTTTAAAAAGGCTCGTATCGTAACCAAATGATTGCACAGCTGCTATAGCTTACGTCTTCCAATGATAGCATAATAAGGGGCAACTAAACAAAGCGTACGATATACTTAAAACAATAGGTAACTAAGTTAATTGTCCAAGTCGTTGCACGCTACAATTTGCCTGAGTCACGCACCCTTGACTTTGGCCGCTAGTTTTAAGTTAAGGTTAGCACAATTGCATATTTTTACGGAATTATTTCTGCTATACAGCACTTTTATAAGTTCTGTTTATCTATGCAAAACGATTGTTTGTAAATAAGTCGTCATGTTGAGCCGAAAACAAATAATTGCGATATTTTTAGCAAGAAAAAAAACTGATACTGTAACTTGATATAAATAAGGTGTAATGTGTTTTATACATATTGTTTATTACTTAATTAAGTCAATCTGCATTCGTCTAATTTTATTTTGGTACAAATTCCCACATTTATGAATTTTAAAAAAATTGTTGCAAAATGATACCACTGCATTTAAAAGTACGTACCTACTTATTGTATATCAAAGTTATTCTGTTAGACTGAGGTAAATTGTGACAGGTATATTATATGCCGCTGCATCGAAGCAAAGCTACACTTATGACCGTTTAAGGCAGACTTAATACTTGGTTTTGTTTTCGGCCACCAATTACAGACACCTGTAATTTTTACGACCCATTTTCGCAATAACTACCGGGTAGCAACAGATTTTGTGCCGAACGTTTTAGTTTCAGATATCGTTATGGTAGCAAGAAAAAAAATAGCATTTATTCACAGGAAACACAATATGCATGCAGACATCAGTCATTTCTCGTACTAGTATGAAATTGTATGTGTATATCAATTTTGAAGTAACCTGACTTTGCATTCATACAACATTATAATCGATCTTCCATAAAGCAGATTAAAATAAGGCTCGTTTTAACACAATTCACTAAATACGTTATGAGGTTTTGTTGTATCAAGACTCGTATGGGAATTTACGTGTCAAATAACAATACGTTCATTTACTCAGAATGATGAAAAGTCAAACAAACGGTCGTTCGAACAACAAGAAGGAGAAAGAGTCTTCACAAACAAGGTTGATGCAGTGGGTTTGATTCCGACTCGAAACTTTTTGAACAGTACCCTTATCACAAAGAACTATCGAATACGTATCGAGAAATGTCAATTTGTATGGAAATTGGAGCGCCCCTGGCAGTGCGTAAAGTAATCACTTTTTTAATATGAATTTTGACATTTCTCGATACGTTTACGCATTCGATAGTTTTTCGTGCTAAGGGTACAGTTACCACCACATAGCCAAAACATCTCTGACATTATTGCTAGAGAGCGTTACTCAAAGAGTTTTACAATAATTAATATATTTTGAATCGCAAAAATAATAAAATATAGTGTCAGTTGTTATTACTTACATTGGACACGTAATTAAAACTAGTACTTGTACTAACAACATAACAATAAGATTAGAAGTGAGCTTTCAGTCGGTGATGTCAGAAGAGCTTAGGCAGTTTTTGATTTCAATTGAAACCATCTCTTCCTCCTGTACCATCTTGATTTGCAAGGAGCCTGCCAAAGCTACTTCCATTGTGCTATAAACCTCTCCAAGAGTTACAAGTTACGAGGCAGCGAATGGCCGCCTTCGGAACCGGTCAGTGCGCAGATTTCTGAGAACTTTACATACATATCTCTGCCAATTTCGTTTTTTGTGATGTCTAATATGATCAGTCTATCCTCATTAAAGATAAATTACCGTTCGCGAGAGATGTTGAGACGTGAGCTCAATCTTTTGCGATAAGTATTAGACGTAGATAAGATGAGTTATAATATAATATAAGTTATTGAGTGCAGTGATTTTCGTTAACACCAAGTTGTACATCTTTTTCATACACCAAGAAAACAGTACCAGGTTGTTATTGTTGACAGATTGTCAATTAAACTCATCAAAAGGTTTGATTAAATAATACATGGGTGTATTCTTATACTACGGTTGTCAGAATTAATAATTTCCTACATATTTACTTACAAGCTGATTCAAATTATGTTCGCGTTATGATAAATCTTCTTCATAATAATCTCGAGCAGATTATTGCTGCATCCTGTTGCCCCCTGGTGGGGTATTATTAAGTTAAACGCTTAGATGCATACGAGAATGAACCTTTTTTTATAGACTTAACCCATTTATAGTACGAAGTAGATGATTAAAATCTGGTTGCAACAAAAAGGTGTTACTAATTCCTTTTTTTCTTTAAGATGAACCTAGAATATTGGTTCAAATGTAGGTTTATTCAATGATAATAAAGCTAGACTTTTATATCCGATATATATTTTTTGTTTATTTAACGTAGATAGGTACCCATTAGTACAGAAAATTCTTTATTCATTCCCATCTCAACACCCGGCGTGATGTGTTCTTAAGTAGGATTTAATGACTTCGATTCAAAACCTTGATGGCTTTCCGAAAACTTTTAACTGTTTGGCTTCGAAAGCTTGATTTACAAATTCTCAAACCACGGATGAGTAAAAGAACTATTCATGGGTCATTAGCTCTCACCAGCCGAAACGTTTTTAAAAGTGCGTGCGTTTAATATGACTGTCAAAATGCCCTATTTAAAGTAGAGTCGTCCATCCCTTCGGTTAGGGAGTCCGTCCATCCGTAGAGTCCACTACCTGTGCATTTTACCTGTATAAATCCAACTCCACAATCATGGACACAGCTATAAACAAAACAACTATAGGTGACATCCGTCTCGCTTCCGCAAACACGAATATAGCTATATATTCTCTTTCCCCCTCGCACGAGCGCGTTGATGTCTTTTGCTCCCGGGTCCGGATTGTAGTATATACAGACTTCAGACAATTTAGATTATTTCATTTTTTTTAATAATTCGCGTTTACTTGGGAAATGAAGATGTTAGTAAATAGTTAATTGATGCAAAATTCTCGAGACAGAAATTTGCAAAACTTGCGCGGTAATGTGTTAATTAATTTCAAATTATGTGCATTCTACTGCTAAATATAGTAAAGCTAATGTAGTAAAGCTAGCTGATGAAGAAAAAATACTAACATTTGTGCCAGTAGTAGGTATTATGTGTAAATTGCATGTTTACTACACGAGGTTCAGTCGTTTATTTCAAATTAAAGCGAAGGTTTCGGAGGAGCGCGGGAGAGGAGGGATCGAGATTCACGATGGACGCCGGGAACCGGCCCCGGGTCAAATTACCTTACGACAGGCTATTTTAAAAGAGAGAATATACACATTTGTATACGCTCTTGACATAGTTATAGTTTGAAAGACACTTGAAACATTTTAGCGTAATACCGTTATTGGAGAAGACAAAAACGATGTTTACATAAGTATGCAAATTACTTAAATGGAGTGTAATGTATGTAAAACAAAAATCTAACCATATAGAGTGCTTTTGCCTTCCAATTTGGTAAGTGAAATGAAAGTTCGTACTGTTTACAAAGTATGATTTGCGCTGACAATTAGCATAAATAACACGCTATCAGCGCATGTCGGCTATTCTTTACCAAATTAAATCTCTTTTACACTATTGAAGAGGCTAAAAAAGTGTGTTTTCATTAAAAATTGAGGACTCACCTTCGCGCTGTGGTACAAGGCACTATTCCTGGTCACTTTAGTTTTCGTCATGGTTCCTTATTCAGTTCACTCACACAGTATTCACAGTACATAGAAGCACTTGCACATACGACATATTCGTTGTTAAAAGTAAATAAATAGAAGAAAGTTCGCGCGCGACGGAGTGTGTTTACCGCGCAGGCATACGTGTGGGAGTGTAGCGGAGTGCGCGGGCGCAGCGCGACCGTGGCGCCGCGGCGGGGTGCGGATGGCGGTGGAACTAGCGCGGCAGACTGTGGAAACTGCTACGAAGGGCCCGAGCCTACGGCGGCCATTTTGTTTACAAAGCGTCAGGGGAAGGGAAGTAGTAGATTATTTGGTACTGTAGCTGTTGTTGGCTTGGCTGTACGTAAATTGAAGTTTTAATGTAGAGTGCCTATTTGGGATGCTACTTTAAATTACATTTCCTCCACTATGCACACTGATATGTTAGTTAGTAGGGTAGTTTTATGTCTACAGTACCTAGTTTATTGTGTGTCACAATTTACTCTACCTAACCTGGCTGGTGTAGTAATCCAATTCATTAATTATTTTAGTTCTTTCTCTACTTGCTTTCTGTTTATGTCCAGCCTAATTATTATGAGTCATATGAACAACAATATAATCTAACATAGATACTACGCTACGAACTTATCTCGCATCAAAACAATATTAACAAACCAAAAAGGTAAAAATAATGCGTTACCTGTTTTTTGCTACCCCTAGCAGGTGTGTTGGTATAAAAAGTGTAAAGCGGGGGAGAGATGACGAACGCTATAAGACGGGCATAAGGAGACCCTTTGTGATGTATTCACCTTGCGATCCCGGGATATAGCCTTTTGTGGATTAGTGAATAAACTGAATAGGCCCAGATATGCGTAGGTAACGTTATAAGGTGATATTTTTTTTGCGCAGGTACGGTGTTTTGATATCACGATGCATTGACTGATATAGTCGAGATATCATAAACTTTTTGAAGAAAAGTAGAATAAAACCGGAGTACCTTTTGATCATATTTTATCAACTAGTCATAATAATCAGATCTTCTTTCACGCATAGCTAGTTAGGGACGCCCTTATTCCAAAAATTGTTCAGGCAGGGGGGGTGCCAATTCTCGTGGAGTACGCTATCGAAAAATGTTCACTAATCGCATTTTCATTTTTGAAGAATATACTGTTTTTGCTTTATCTATCAGGGTCACGATTTCTATGCATTTCGAGTTATTTCCTGCAGTAACTTTTTTTACTTGATTTTAGGTAAAACGGAGTAATTCGTAATTGAATTACTACACGGAAAAAGATAGATTGACGCGAGTATCGAGCCTCTGCAGCTCGTTACGATTTACATGTAAGTGTAGTAGACGTAGCTAGGTGCAGTAAGTATTGTCTATATTTGATGCAAATCAATAAGTATTTTCTACGCTACGTTCACCGTGTCAGTATTTTTCGCTCAGTTCGCGTTAGCTCATTTAACAAGTTATATACATATTATGTTTACACTCGTAGTATTCTAAATGTAAGGGCATTCCGAATTCCTCCTGCTCCATGGTGTGATTTTTGACCTGAAGGCAAGCGCTAGACCGCAGCCGCAGGCGCGGGGTCCGCGGGTGTGGTTGCACCTCTTAGGTTTCTCTTCGTACTCCTTGACCACATCTTACACATAAAGTACATCTAGCAGCACAAAACAGCTCACCTTTCAGGCGATTAATCAACTTTATCACATTGTCATAAGAGTGTTTTTGACGAATTCGTTAACATTTCTCATACCATCTGTACGATATTGTATTGTTTTAATTATATTGAGATTTAAATATTGTGTTGTGATTTTGATATGCAAAACAATGCAAAAAAAGATACATTTGCTGCCGCATAAATATCTTTTACTTTAGTTAGATACCATTTACTTAATTTTTGAATGCCTGGTATGTAGGACGTCCACCGACAAAATAAACAAACGACCTTGTAAAGATCGCGGGATCGCACGAGAATACGGGATTCAGACCGCTTGCGATCTGTCATTGTGGAAAGCCGTAGCCGTAGCCGTAATTGTGACGTATTCCTTGAATTTTAAAACCGTTGTTAGGGGTTGATGCCATGTGGCGTCAAATCATGGCGCAAGAAATTTGCTCGTGGTGTCAGTTCCATACAGTAGTAATAGTAGTTCAATGGTAATTTTTCACTGTAAAAGAGTAACATGGAGTAACCATAGAATTATTATCCCTTTTGGAATAGAACGACAAGAGCGAGATGTCAGTAGGAGAAAGCAGTGCGATAAAAAGAGATGCGAGATGCGATATAGCAAAACCATTTTTGACGGCTGTAAAATAGTAATATACATTGTATGGGAGTAACATCTAATTATGAAAGTACAACACTTCAAATCTTGTGTCCACTGAACATAACAATGTGCTCAATTTAGTGAATATCTGTGTCTCGTCAGCGAAAGTGAAATGGTCACCCACTGTGTGGTTTGTTCAACTCAAGAACGAGTGGATTCGTGTAAATTAAGCTAGATTGTACCGTTCGCTATCGAGGTTATGGGATATCGCCTCAGGCTGAGCAAGTATTGGTGTCTAGTACTTGCTTGCAGTAAACATTTTGTTCTAGTTACAAATCAAACAGATATGTGTAATCTTCACTCAAAGAGTCAGTGTCGTGTACGATTTCAAAGAGTTTTTGACAAGTTGAGAAATTAACCTCAAAAGACATCAAACCCACTAAAAGTTTCATTTATGTTGTTTTAATAAGGTTAACCTTTTTGCCATTTGGCTACAGAACCCTAAAAAGTAAGTTTTAAGTGCATTCTGTAAATAAGATACTACTGAAACTGACCGATTACCTGTGATGAAAGCCTTCGAAAAACGCAGAGACAGCATTTTTTTTGCTTGAGATGAATGTTTGAATTCATTATAAAAAAACACGAATTTTGTATCAGCGTTTTACGAGCGCCATCTGGTGTTCAAAGTTAAACCATGTCGAGACTTCTACCGCTGAAACGCTAAATATTTAACATGTTAAGGAGACGCTGTCGATCAATTCTCGCCTCAAGAAATGAATCAATCTTCAAAACTACATCTGAAATCTGGAGTAAGTAAGTACGTTTTGTCTGTTTCCACATACTGTTGTGTCGTAACCTTAAATCCTACAATAGTCTGCGCATTCGCCGCTGGCGCTACACAAAGCCTACTTGTCCCCTTTGTCTCTACGCACGTGCGCAAACTACTACTTACTATAGAGTTAAATGTAAATATTCTATAGGTAACATAATAACGGTTGAAGATCTGACAAGAGAGATGTGTGTCAATTACGCATTACTGAAATCATTATTTTAGTTTTTCTACTAGTTAACCTACCTACACAATCCTAACTACACAGGACTTGCAGTGGTAAGAAAGTAGGTTAAAATCTTGATCATCAATGCAGGCGTTACTCGTTGATAGGAAAATTACCAAAAAGGAGATAGAGAGAAACAAAAGTCGATTACCCTTTTTACAGGCTCTCTATGATAATTGAAAAAAGTTTGCAAATAGTCAGGCTCTTGAAATCAAAAAGTTTTGGTCAAAAGTCAACATTGATGAGGTGACGCACTCTACGCATTAAAGAAAGCATGTGTCGATAGCCCAGTGGTATAGGCATGCGCCCGGATAGCGTAAGACTCAGGGTTCGATTCCTGACCGACTGACTGACCCAGCCGCCTTTTCCAAGTGCACTTAATAATATAGATAGCATACCTATTATTAACATACTAGCAAAGATAAAAATAGTGCATTGCCTTAGAGTTTGAGCCCGAACGGTAAGCGGTTTAACTGGTTGTCTTTATTTTCATTCCTCAGTAATTGCGCGGCTCACGGCCCAATTACATACCACGTCTAGTTGAGTGAGAAGTGGAAATCTGACGTCTTGCAGTGTAATTTGAGCCCTATCTCAAAAATCGGGCCTGTTAACAATGTAACGAAGTGGACTGAGCCTACTATTAAATTATTAGATCAATTTTATGAGCTTCTTATTTTTATGCAACATCAAAAAGGAGGATTATAAAAAGTGAGAAAATTTTGATAGGTACACGGTATTTTTTAGGATTTCTGACAACTTGTGGTTGGTAAAATAATGTATCTACTCATTCAATAGATTTCACCAAAGCTTATAGGTGCTCGTATTTAGCCTCTGATATGCCATTTATTAATCTATCAATTAGCCAATTAAATCAAGTCACGAGTCTGTTAAGTAATTGTAACATTAACATAGATTTCTGTTCATTCATCATATCATATTAACCTCATACATAAAGGATTCATTGTTAAACATCCTTCGCGTGAGTCACGGTGTGAAGCCTTAAGATGAGCGATGAGTCAAATTCCATGCAGCCAGGAATGCAAAAGGGATTGAACGAAAGACTGTGTATTATCCCTAAAAAGCTCAGTGGCACATGTGGCATATAAGGAGCTATTTATATTTGTGACACCCAAGTTTACAAGCCGTAGACAAGGGGTCTGATCCTCGGGTCTATCGAACTTTTTCCGTGTAATAATTCAATTACGAGTTTCACCGATAAATTAAAAAAAACAAGTAAGTAATATATCCACACGTAAAAAACTACCACACGATATAAATAGAAATGCATAGAAATCGTGACGTTGATAGAGAAAAAACAGCTCTTTGTACGAAAAAGAAAATTCGATTGGTGACTCGAACTTTTTTCGTATACGAACTGTACGAGTATTGGCCCCAAGGTTTTGACAAATTTGTTTCCTACTTAATAGTATATACACACCCTGACACCAGGCCGGGGTCCCAGCGCCAGGTGAACCCCTCATTTAAGGGTATTGCTGTAGGAATGGCACCGTGACGCGACATCACTACCTTTTATGATTGGTGATTGTCTTCTTTTTCAATCTGCGTGACTTTAATTACATATCTATGTAAGTACGGAATATAACTTACAGTTGAAACCTTTAAGGTCTTGATGGCAAAGTAATGAATCATCTCTAGACTCTAGTAAGTATGTCAAAACAATCTTTGTTCAAGGTGTCGAATTTAAATACGCTTAAAGCTTGATTGAAAGTCTTTACGTTTGTCATATTATCGAATTACTCTCTAAATGTAATTAAGATACACAGATAGGTAAGTTACTTTAAATTGGTTTTGAAGACGTGTGTATGTTTATGTACGTTCACATTTTTCACACATCGCCTTTTTGCTTTCCAGCGGGTTTTTATTATACTACATACCTTTGACAGGGTTTGATGATGGGGTAACATCATCAAACCCTGTCAAAGGTATGTAGTATAATAAAAACCCCCTTCATCAATTGAGTGTGTAATTAAAGCAACGTGTTAATTGCCGGGGTGTGCACTAATTAATCGTTGGCGCTAGGAAAATATGTTTTTGCCTAATCACACAAATTACATAGTCCACTACACACCCGTAGATTGATACTAGCAAGACACGCATCAAGCTTGTAATGTTTGTTACAAGTTAATACTGAGCTTGGAAGATGTTAATGTTTAAAAAAAAGATTAGCTAGTTATAACTGAATTAAATTTCAAAAAGTGTTACGATTAACGATATGAAAGCTTACTACGTGAAAAGCTTAATGAATCTATTAATATTTCCATTTGTGTAAGAAAATTGATGATAGGATTCTAATTTTATATTTACAAAAATGCTTAATTGTTAAACGCCGTCAGAGAATTTCACGCTACCCTTTTTAACTATTGTGTCGTTCTGATTAAAAAAAGATTGAATCCTTTCCTAATCACATTGGGACTCCAAACGCCCCAGGAGCTCCTGTTATTAGCTTTTTTTTTGTAACTCAAAAAGTTTTTTTTATTATTATTAATATCAAACTCAAATAGAAGAGGCAGATATGTAAGTTTGTTTGCAACAAGAATACTAAAAAGGTTTGGATTTTTTTATTTTCTATAAGAAAAATAACGTACTTTTTTATCAATGTTTTATTCCAAATAAATCAACTTATTTGAATTATAGACTCTACGAAATGTAGAGTTGAAGAGACTTTCATCAGTCCATGGGTTATGTTTTCAAGACACGTGCTAATAGATATAAACGTACTCGTAGTACCATTTGATAGTTACATATTCCACTCAACAACAACGTTGTTGTAACCGGTTATATCTTTCGCTTCACTCTAACTTATATCTCCATCATTTTCTCGCCACAAGCTTTTTGGATGCTCATCTTCGAGTAACGTAAAACCATCTTTAAGATCTTCGAACCAAGATTCATTATGAGGTGAAGCATGCAAACACGATGTGTTGTTGACTTTGTAGTATCGTAGTAAGTAAAACGAGTTTTGTGCTAAGAGGAAGTGCTAACTTCACTCAAAAAGACTTTTACCGTTAAAACACGTCCAAATATAGCAGGACTTTAACTCGTAGTCGAATACTGCGAAGGTGATAGGTATCATAATTTGCGATCATAAAGATACCTATCTACTAGACTAGAAAAGTTTTATAGAACCTTACAATAACTAAATAAAAAGAACACTTCAGTAATAATTGTAAAAATAAGCTTATGTCAGGTGAACTTAGGTGAGGTGTGGTGTGTGTGACCAAATAAAACAAAACTCAAATTGTCTTAAAATCATCTGTAAAGAAAGCTAAGGATACAACACAAACTTATATAGTGACCCTTTTTTTTGAAACGGCAGTATTTGAGTAAGCTCTAGTGAAACTTCGTAAAATCAATTCGGTTCTTTTATTTGTACCATAAATCTAACAAGGAGTAAAACGCCTACTAGAAACTTGCATTACGCGCTACGAAGCTACGAAGGTTCTTGAGTGAGATTTTGCCGTAGTATTTTAACGCGGCGTTTACGATTCTCTATAACCAATTTAAAATTGATATTCTTAAAAATTATAGGCAAAATTTGCATTGTAATACGAGTAGAGACTACTGTGAATATATGGAATCAGGTATACAGAAGGTGAACTTCAATTTGCGTGGAACTTTCAAATAATAAGTAGATATAATTATCATAAGAGTTGAATATTACCTTCTTTACGCATCAGATATAACTACAGCCAAGCAACACCCGAGGTGGCTATTGTGACATGTTTTGCTCATCTACATGGAAACTATAAGTCAATAACGCCACCCGAGTAGATGGCCCCATTGTTTCAGAGTTAATTATTTCTCAGATTAGTAAACTTTCCACAAACGTGTACATACGAGTGTATGAACATGCGGGTGTTTCGGGGCGCAAACAACGGGGTTCCCACGACGGCGCTGATTAAACAACCGTACCACTGGCAAAATGTTGCCAAGAGAGAGAATTAACGAGCAAATTAATACTCTTTCGTCAACTCAGACAACGGGGAAACATGTTACTTTTAGTTTAACTGGCATCACCATCCGCATTTACAAGTGATTCAACTTTTTCTGCGCACCGATAGTGAGTTCCGATTACCATTTCCTAGACAGTTTGAGGTCAGTTAACATCTTGATAGTGTCAGGGGTCCACACTTTTGACGACTACATCTTAATCTCGTATATTCGATACACAATAGTGATATTATCAGGCCTACACACGGTTCTGTGCCTACGTAACTATTCCGAGTATTGTCCTCCACTAAATTGGTGGCACGAGCTGATAAGCGTATAAAGTGTTTTCTGTCCATTTGTCAACGATTTACATAAATGAAGCGCAGCCGAAGTAGACCGTAGAGTTTCTCCTAATCTGACCGGTTTGAGTGTGCTTTATGGAACTTTTTCCTATGTCTTAAACTGACCCAACCGGTGGAGGTGGCCCTCTTTTATCTGGTAGATAACTTGGGCGAATGCGGCTGGTTTGTTGTGAATGTGTTTTCCACGTTTAGCGATATTTATAGCCTCCAATCTTGGGTTTATTGTTAAGCGAGGACAGGTTAGCGCCCAATCTACGGTCTCCCGGACAATCCATTTGCATTTTATAGTCATAATGTGCTCAAATAATCATTTAATTTGAATGCTGTAAAAATAATTCATTTTGCTATCACCATCGATTCTAGCGTTTGATTGTTATTGATTCCTGGATAATTGTATGTATGTTCGTTCTATTCTAATATGAGTTTAACCTTTTGTTTGTTTCATTATGCAGCCATATTTAAAACTTCCTCGGATGTCTAGTGATATCTTTAACAAACATTGGCATCAAACTTCTGACTAGTCCATGCAAAGAAATACCGTAAGACAATCTCGTCTGGTTGTAATCAAGAACTCCTTGCAACAAAAACTAGAAAAAGCGTCACAGAGATTAGAAAAGTGAGCGTGAAGGAATGCTACGATACGAGACGGCAGCGATCGTGGATCACAATACATGTTACGTCACTCCAATATCGTAGCAATAAAATCCAAAATGAATTGTTATGATACTCAAAGGAAATCAATCTAAAATGTATTTGAATAAATAACATCCACGCGTTTTACATTTATGTTATTTCGAGGCGTCTCATTGATAAATGGGTTCATGAACTGGAATTAAGAAGAGATTATAAACTTAAAATTGTTTGGAAAGGGCTAACTTATGTAAATTTTTGATTAATTTGCGACATTAATAGATAACCTAAATGTTTATTTCGTGTTCGCCTCCGTAGCGGTTGTTTTAAGTTAAATGTTAATCATACGAGGTTTCTATGGTTACAGATAATATAACTAGATATAGTCAAGTCGTTTTTAGAGGGAAACGATAGTACCGCATTGAGATTTTTACTAGACTCTACCTGATAAGATAGGTTTATGAATGCTGAAGTTCAACAATTAAATAGAGATTATGCAAAACAGTATCAAGGTAATACAGCTTCGCCAGTAGCATTGCGGTTTAAGATACCGTTATTGAAAATAACTTCGATTTAATAGCAACCAGTAGTAAACAGCCACAGGGCTACAGAATAATAACTAGGAGGATCGTAAAACTTGCGGAGAAATAGTAGCTAGACACGACAATTTATTATATTTTGAACAGTTTAAAGAAATAAATAGTTGATAACTTTATTCCTGTTACCGTTGTACTTTTCTGGTATTTATTTAGTGATGCTATGATAGCGATAATCCAATGTAAATTTAATTATTTAACTACTAAAGAAATGCTCTCAAGCCCTTTTTCTGTTTTTGAGTTCCACCCGGAAAAGATTTCCTCAATACTTCCAGTCAAGCGATAACTGTTGCCAATATACATATTACAGGGTTTTTATGATATAATGTAATACAGGGGCCCTGAACCGCGACGGCTGTTTCTCACGGCGATCGTCTCAGCCAGCCAGCCATGGGTGTGAAGGCGCCGGGTAGTGTTGGCGATAGGTCTAACGATAGTCAGCTATCGATAGATAGAGTATCGGGAAAGAGTTCTTTCTGCTTTGCTTTTTATGTCGATAGTAACGGTCGTGTTCGACAGCATCAGTTGTTAAACCGGCCATAATTTGAATGCAAATTTTTTACCAATGGTATTGACAGCATTGCTCTCTAACTCTAAAGTGTCCAATATAGCTTGACTATCAATATTATAAATCTTTTTATACTAATTAATGGAATCGTGCGCTACTTTGCGGAAATCCATTATTATTATAAACATATTTATATATTATAAACATATTTCCTATTAGAATTTACATAAATTCAGATAAAATGACAATATACAAATAAGATAACTTATGTAACAATAAAAATATGCGTCGAAGCGGGTAATCTACGAACATAATAACTAGATTTATAATATCGACCAAAATGCTAGCATATCTACCTATACATATACTTTGTTATAGTTGTTTTGTAACTGTCTGTTTTTCTATCTTGTGTACTCAATAAATAAATAAAACTATCGATAGTATTTTTAGTTTGTCATATGTAATAAATACTGCTTATACTATCAGGGATCAATGTTTTCTAAGCTTCAATACTACTGTCTCTTGAAGAAGACTCTGAAAATATCGATACTATAGATAGGCCTATAGTATCGATATTTTAAGAGTCTGCTATCGATGCTTCAGCAACTCTAGCGCCGGCTACACTGCCAGACATACGCATTAGGAAACTGGGCCCAAACGTGGAAAACTAAACATGGGCATAGGCTGTTAAATCGATCAATAAAGGGTTTATGTGAAGTGCGTTATATAATCTTTATGGGTGCCTGGTCTTAGTTGGCGTCGAGTAAGGTGTACGTTGATGACTTGCTTTGCGGTTCCATATCGCTTTTGGCCATTTATTATTGATCGTTAATGTCCGAAATGAATTCTCGCCTTTACTTGATATTTTCAATTTATCCACCTATCGACAAATCGATCACTGTATAATCTGTACCCCAATCACGAACATTTGACGTGTTCGTCACATAATCGTAGCGAGTTTACGTCAGTCGGCAGCACAAAGCACTCCCGTGTCGTGTAGTAAGCTCGAAAGCCTTGCCGCAGATTACGTCATACTGACGTAAATATGGCACGTCCAGAATCAACTTAAACGATCTATTTAATTAAAATTATTGAAATATATTATCTTATTTGAGTGTATTTTTTTTTGTTTGATTTGCGTCCGATAGAGGCCCTTTCAAATTCTCATACAAATTATTACTTTACTATACTAATACTCTGACGCAATTATTCGTGATTGAGGTACTGAAATAAAAATATTATATCAAACAAATCAGTGTAATACATAACTTTAGGAAGGATAATGGATCATGTAATTATAAAGCTTGTTTACTCTAAGGCTCAGCTGCACCACAAGCTTTAACCTATAAACTATAACCGTCGCTCATGTTTTTCGTATGAAGTTTAACAGCTTCTTAAGTGTGTTGTTATTAAAATAAGATTGTCCCCATCTTATTTTAACCGTGCCTATACATTATTTTCTCGTAGTGTTTCCTGTGGTCCTTTTATAACACTAAGATCTAACCACATTATAGTTTTGTGCAAGCGGGAAGCGAGATGCGACCGCGGTCCCACAGTTATCCCGGTGCCATAAATTGATGTGATCACTTCAATTTCAATAAACTCTATTGGAAACAAATGAAAGTGCATTGTTCAGTTGTGTGCGGTTTCGATGCGAGAAACGTCGGTATCACTCAAGTATTATAATTTATATCTACTGTTTGCTAGGGGAAAGTAAGCGAGTTTAATGGATATAATCGTTTGATTAAACCAAAATATAAAAATCAGACAAGTGCGAGTCGGACTAGGTACAAATGATTCTAGGTACACATAAACGTGTTATTGAATTAAATATAAAAATGAATAAGGAACTCGAGAAATACCTGAATCTGAATGCTCTATCCGAAGCTTGAATATAATAAAAACAAACGGAAGTCAAAACTATTAGCAGCAAAGCTCAACCGTCTACTTCGCCATTAATTTCAAATTAGTTCGCCCATGCTCATTAGCTAACAAAGGATCTGTTGTGTCTCCTGTCCGTTCCCTTGCTCCCTTGTTATCCTGGTCTTCCTCATTACAGGGCTCACACAGGAGTTGTATAATGTGAGCACCTTTGACCGCTCCAGCAATTATATACCAAGACAGAGCCGTCACACTTGGCTGGTGGTTCCCACACGTCTTGAGTGCCCCCCGATCGGGAGATTAAGCTTTTCAGTTACGCCATACGAATTTGTTTTTTGTTTTGCATATAGTTTAGAAATGGTAATGAAATGGCCATTGCAACACCTTATGCGTGAAACTGACAGCGAATGCAAACGGTGTTTTTGTGATGTACACTTCACGGTTCATTGATTTGCGATTTAACCATACTTTAGCGATCGTATCGTCCGTGATGTGATCGAACTTAGGTCATAACTAAACTACTGTTTCTTATTTCCGACAAACGATAGCTTCAAAATTAGATATAAAGATTTTGAAAAGATGTAACTATAAACGAAAGTTGACACAGAATTCGAGGTTCAGCTCAGGTTCAAGGGCAATGAATATTTCGAAAACGCATTACGTTCATACGCTCAGCATACATCAGTTGTAAAAGTCAAGAGTAATCTACTTAAAATATTTAAAACTCACGTAACGACGCCGTAAAAGTCGAGATTGTAGGGAGTTACGGGCACACCGTTACTTTGAGATTGGTTTGGACAATGGCGGTTTTTTCTTGGTTAGTCAAGGAGTGGGCCGAATCCTGGCAAGGGGTCTACAATGTATAAAGTAAGCTGTTGTCATTATTTTAACGGTACTAATGTAGATTAATTAATAAGTATCTTCAAAAGTGGGATTTTATGTTTTGAATTACTTTGAAAAAGCTCGGAGTAAAGAAGTTGGACCGGACGGTGACAAAAAGCTTCCGGAAATTTTGGATAACCCTCTCATGAACTATAAGAGTGAGGAACAGCGAGAAGATACGCACGACTGCAGTTTGCTGATCTTTAATCGATCAAATTGGCCGCCAAGTATTTTGGATGTAACCATGCATCGCCCTGTCACACGTGCTGCATCATAAAGTAAGTCTGAGCTACTATTACTAGTGGACACCGCAAACAAATTTCGTGCTCCATGCATTGACGCCACTTGTCATCAACTCATGCAAACGGTTTCATACTTGTTTCATATTCGAAATTCAAATTTTAAGGAATATTTAACAATCTTGTCGTTGTATTTGCGACACATTTTGAGCTTGACATACTTATAACAATTCACTGGTTCGAGTCAAAATGACCACATCGTCTTACACAGTAGGACCTCAGGAAGGATGAGTCAGCGTCAGCGTCGGGGCAGACGGGTCACAGTTCAGTGCACAGTGAGCCGATTCACGTTGGCACACTCACCCATTGTGCCCCAACCCAACCGACTTCGCCGCATTTAAGGAGGGGTTATACATAAGCCAATTTTCACGGTCATGTAAAGACACGGTAAGTTTTTGATGGATGACTAAGGTTGTGCTACGTGAGGCAAGTCTAGAAATATAGATTACGGAATAATACACCTACTGCAGTCAAAAAAGAAAGGGCTATGTTATTTATAACACATGTCAGATAAAAGGAAATGTTTTTTTTATGTAGGCAGATGTGGGCAGAAAAGAAGGCACACTATATCAAACAAGCTCAAACCTTGTGTAAACTCCGCTTTAGTTAAGACGTTCCGAAACCGCCTACGGGCAATAATTAATTCAAAAATTAACATCGACAATTAGGAGGCCTTACAATGAACGGTTAAGAATACGCTTGTATGATAATTTTCAGTCGAGGAGATTTTAATAACAAAGTCCTACATTGTTAGTTTGTTATTGATTTGAACTATATGATGCAGAAAACAATACAATATTGACCCACTATGTATACAGAGTAGAGTAGTTTTGTAAACTCAAGCACCATAAATATAATATTATCAAGTAAAAAAATGCGTCGCGTGTCGATTCCAAGTTTTAAGGCAGAACTTCACCAGAAAAGCTCCGATTACAATACGGTTCGGAGACAAGGGTATTAACAGTGTTACAAAAAGGATTAAGGGCAAAAAAACACCCGATGAAGCATCGAATGGCAGTGGGTCAATGGAGGCGTGTCAAATGGTCAGCCGACCGCGTAATGCCCCTAGGAGGGCTAAGGGGTTGACAGGGCACTAATCAATTGCAGTCAACTTTTTGTAAGACATTTAGGAAGGAATTAAGTAAAACAAAACGTTGAGGAAAATGAGATTTACGTTTTTTGTTTTTACTACTTCAGTTAACCAGGAAACTGATGCTTAAAATCATTCGAATACTTCGTGCAGATTACCTACAATATTCTTGTAGATCTATATCCAAAGATGTTTTATATCTTTAAGTTCACACAGCTGATGTAAAAGTAGATTAACTATGCACAACGTCAGCACACACAGACAACTTTCTCACGTAGTGCTGAGATTAACCTTAAGTAGGTACTATTTCATTATTTATCATCTACTGAGATTAGACAAACGGTAAACTTAATACAAATTGTAGGAAATCCTGTATCCAAATCTGAAGTAAATATCTACGTAATATACATCCGGACACCCACGTTGTGGGTCCAAAATTGTCATCAAATTGTATGTTTGTTGTCATTTCGAGATTGAACGGTTAATGTTTTGATGTCATCATCTGAGATTAACTATAGCTGCCTACTTCCGATCACACGCATTTTACGATGAAGTAATCGCTCTTTCTTCTTACATCATAATTATGGCTTTCGCTTTATGTCTATACTCGGATAAAAACAACAATCTATCTTCTAACAAACGTAATAGACAGAAACTTTACAAATATTTTGTAAATGCTCAACTTTAAGTCCTCGTTAAACTTTAAAAAATGTTTATTACTAAACAATAAAAATGCTTAGCAAGTTCACATGAGCCCTTGCCCAAGACAAAAGTAACTGCTGCCAATTAAATCGTGAGCCATGACGGGTGGTACTGCAACTACTTATTAGAAAAGATATAAAATGACCCACAAAGTAAGCAGTGATACTGACCGTGGGACCTTACGGCGAAATAATAACTGTTGGTTGCGTGATGATGACCCATAAGCTTCGACATTTTATAAGTATGGCTTCGCTGTCTGTCCAAGTCATGACGATCTTAAAGAAAGACACGATCAAAAACTTCAATAACGTATTAACGTTTTATTCCGTTTCAAAAACGTTTAAATTGCAGCATCGAAGATTTGTCTTGTTCTAGGTTACGGAAACACAATTTATTAATGGCATGAACACCTGTGCATGCTAAGTGTATTATTTTCATTTACGTCGCATCTGGGTAAATGTCTTAAAACCAATACCTATAAATGGGACTCTGAAAACTACCAGAGGCCTTTTTTTTTTTCACTTGGGTCATTATTGCGTGTGATTTAGGTTCGATATTTAACGAGAGTCGGTTGGAACTTGGAATACACAAGGCAATAATTTAGAAAAAGATTACTCAATTTGTAACTACTTTCATCGAAGCGTGATTTTCGTTATTTTTTTATCAATTTTGAAACGTAAATCACTCTCGAGTATTAATAATAATCATAATCATTTATTTATTTCAGGAAAATTACACCCATAAAGTTATTTAACACTCTACTAAAATTACAATGAAATTAAATTAAAAACAAAGGAATTTCACTTTTTGATATTAATTAAATTTGTATTGACTCGAGTGATTAAAAATAGAGCCTCTAGTATTTTCACCGAAAATGTATTTCCGCAAAATATGCACACTATATTTTGTGGTATTTCCGTATAATCGCTTTCGAAGGCTAGTATCTATGTAAATGGCAAGTGCATAAAAGGTGGTTGAATAAAATTCAATTTTGACTTTGAATCCATATCATCGTATAGTACTTTACTTTCATTCATCTAATACTGATAACCAGTGATGCATACTTTCAGTTAATCTTGATAAGTAGTCTTTATCTTTTATTATCAACTAATATCTAACATTGACTTTGCTGCATTAAACATTTAAGTATTAAGGCACTGTTAAGATGCATTCGTGATGTTGTTTTTATTCGTTTGGACACGGTCACTGCCAGGGCCAACTAGGCCGAATCGTCGCGTCGTTTGGCTACAAAAAATATCTCTCAAACACTAGGGCTAACCCGTGTCTGTTAAAGTTCGTAAAAGTATCGAATACACTTAATATATGTAGATATTTATACTTTATTGCACAACTAAAAACTGTACAAAAGGTGGACTTATACGCCATATGGCATTCTGTACCAGTCATACCAGTTTTACCTTTTTATTTTAATTTTCACCACCTTCTTCACCCCTTAAGTAAACTAATAATTGCGACTAACTATCATAAGATTTAACAAAATCGGTCCAGCTGTAGGTATCCGCTGTCCGTCACCTAAATGCCTCCTGCGCTTTATCGTGTAATGCTTCATATTCAGTAAAGATAGAAAATAATTCAGCATTTCATAATATTTAAACTCGCTTACAGCTGATAGCAGATAAGCGAATACTAACAACCAGACGAATATTACAAGAACAGTATTAGTAGACCCCACGTCACCGTCCAATTCAATTGCTATCATTTGTAGCGCTGACTGATTGCGAGTGTAGCGTTAGTCGCGGGCGCCGCGGCTAGCCCCGCGCTCTTATCACCGATACCGCGAGTGTTTCGTTTTATTGTTATTACAGTGTAAAATGGCCACTAAAACAATGTTGACACCGACGCAAATACTGCAGATCGTTTCGTTTCTGGTGAGTTTCTATATTGTAATATTAGTGTCGATATAATGTGAGCGTGTGTGGTTGTTAGGCTATGTAAATGGTGTGCTAGATACGCAGATTTGAATTGTGAGAAATACAGTCAGGCTAAGGCATAGCACATGGCTCTACTAATTAAGAGACAAAAATACTCGAAAAATCTATGCCTTATAAACACTTTGTGATTAATATCTTAAGACGCGCACGTGTCACTAAATAAATAGATAAAATGCAGTGTTTCCAACCACAAAAGCCAACAACGTAAAAATAATACAAACAATTCGTGCACCTTAATGTCAAACAAATAAGGTTCAAGGTTCTACTGGTATTAAGTAGAGATAGTTCGCATTAGTACCTGTTAATGTTTCGCTGCTTAAGATTATGTCTAGACTAGTTTCTAATCCACTTAATATTCATATACACACTCGTAGTAATCATGAATGGACAGTGATGGTCACAGAATATCGCAAGAGTCGCTGTCATGGACTACAATGGAAATTCAGAAACAACCTTGTAACTTGTATTGGTAATATTTACAAAAACAAGTCCCTCTACCTGATTTATTATAATGTAAACGCGCTGGTTTCAGATATTACATAAAATGTTGATAGGATAATTGTAAAATAAAATAAAATAAATAAAAATACCATGCTTTTTTCGACACATCATTAAATTGGTAATGGTGACTAAGTTCTAAGTTTAATTTAGTAGCAAAGAGCCCTACGTATAATCCATGGGTGTGGGACTCTTGCGATGCAGGTAATAAGTCTCTAATTTCTACATTGACCACATTGACCATATATACCACTATTACTAGCGTATGGAATGGAACTGACACCACGAATTTCATGATCCATGAGTTGACACCACTTGTCATCAACTCATTCAAACGGTTTCATATCCGAAATTCCATGGAATACGTCACATTGTTGTTGTCGTTTTTGTGACACATTTTGCTAGGCATAGCTTCTCTGTACGTACTACGTAGTATTAACAACTTACTGATTTTCTATAATATTTTCAGGACATGCTCGGGGCTGGCCTCATAGTGCCTCAGCTGCAGAACCAAGCCCGAGCATTGGGGTGCAGTCACCTCGTCATTGGCACCATAGGAGCTGTGTACTCTGGGACTCAACTCTTCGCTGCACCAGTAGTCGTAAGCATTCAAATTAATAGTAGAGTGAAATATCTGCGGTAGTATTTCCTCATGATGACAATCCAAACATCTTCAAAGCCAGAGTGAAGACAGATACACAGTTAGATTGAGTGTTTCTACTGGGTGTGAAGTGAACTCGATCCACACACGTTTGTTGACTACACGTTTGGTGCAATGGTTGTGCTCCAGCGGTAGTGAGTTCGAATCCCGCAAGGGGCAAAATGTTTTCGTGATGATCACGAACATTTGTTAGGCTGAGGACCCAGGTTGGTCGGAGTAAAGATAGCCTGTATCGGTGGGAGGACTCAAGCAGCGCAGACGCCAGCTGTGAATGTGGAGAACCCCTGCAAACCATGGCCCACCTCACTAACTGTCCCGCGTGCCCGACCACCTGCTCGCGTGAGGACTTACTTGTCAGTAACCAGAGGGCTACCACGGTAGCCGCTTTCTGGGCAAGTAAGATTTAGCCCGTTACTTGCCGACACGAAGAAGAGAAGACGAACATTTGTACCTAAGTCATGGATCATGGATGTTGTATGTATGAAAGTATTTATGGGAAACGCCCCCGTCATAATCGTTGTTTGGTACTTTGTAACACAAGTAAGAAAATTCCTTACTTCGGAACCAGATAATTGGTGTGCCTGGCCCATATTTATTTATTTATTCATCGTTGATTTGAATGTAGTGGATAGTATGTAAACGACAAATTTGACTTCGTCTGGAGTATAGAGCAAACCCATTCAAAAATCTGCCGTGTAACAAGTAATTACGTTTATTATATGTTTGTTAAATGCAAATCATGCTGGCCTTGTGGCAGCCAAGTCCGCGCGGGGTTCAGCTGTTTTGATAAGTATAGCATAATTATCTAAGTGGAAGAATCTGAAAAGGACTTATGTTTTACTATTTATTTGTAAAACACGCGAGGTTGAGGGGTCTAGTGGTTTGGAAGTTGGTATCTCTATCACGGATGTGGAAGGTCCAATCCCAGACAGAACAGAAAATAGTGTATTGTTGATAGTTATGTTCGACACAATTTCTCAAAACATAATAAGTAATTAATTAAACAAGATAACATCATAAATATTCGGTATTAGTACAATTAAGGCGGTAATATTGTTTAAAATTTCTTCAAGACATATTCACACACTCGATACCTACTGATTATTTTCATCAATGTTAATAAATAACCTTTATCATATCTCTTTTCTAGGGAAACCTGAGTGATTTAAAAGGAAGAAAACCAACTTTGATAGTCTCGTTGATCATAAGCGGAACCGCATACTTTCTTCTGGGAGTCACATCTTCTGTAGCTGTATTTTTTACTACGCGAGCTTGCTTGGGTAAGTCTTGAATTAGTTTTTCTTACAATTAAGCTATACAAATAAAATAATGAATATCGTACAATAAGTAATCGATTGATATGTACAGTTTCCTATCATTGGATCTTATCAAAATGTTATAAGATTACCAATTTGAACATGACGAAGGTTAAGGTATCTATTGATATAATATAAAGTGTTTAATAATAACGCACTCACTTTAGGATTCTCTTAACTTTATCATACTAATGATAATATTTACTATTTTAATCCTGTTGCACTTCACCCATTTCCTCTAAAAATCATTGACTCGTGGATGTTAATTGTGTTTCCGTCTTCTAAAAAGGGCAACCGTATCCTACATTCTCACTCTCTATATTCTTCAGAATTAGAGACCATGCAATGTCAGTAAAATCTCCTCTTTTCTACCTATCTCAATTTATAAATCATGCGATCTACTTGATTTCTAGATACCTCTCTTACTTAATGGATCTTTGCCAACTCATCGACATCTCTAAAGTCCGGTCGATAATAAACTCAACTAATACTTAAATGTCGTTACCAGCTGCAGTGGTTAAATATTTACGTTTATGCGTGTAAAATAACATACTTTAACTAAAGGTCAATCAAATAGCCATTTTCACATTTAGTTAAGGTATTTTTTCTTTATGTAACCGACCCATGAGCTGTGCAATAAAGAGTAAATTTTATCTCAATTCCAGGCTTCTTCAAACAGACCCAGTTGCTCACGAAGTCCATAGCTCCAGACTATGAGCCAGACCCGGCAAAGCAGGCCGTGGCTTTTGGCAGGCTGGCCACACTGTCAGGGTTGGGTATGTCTGTGGGGCCTATGATCAGCGGCCATCTTGCAGAAGCCTTCCCGGAGCATGGGTTCCTGGTTATAGCGTGTTTAGTGAGCGCGATATTTGCTGTTAATACAGGTAAAGAAGCGATTGTTTGTTAGTCTAAAATAAACTAAGCACTAAGACAGTAATTAATGCGCATCGCGCATTTTAAATAAGTAGAGTTTAAGTATAATAATTGAGATACCACCGCTTCTTCTCTTCTCAGTCGTATTGTCATCTCTGAAGGTCGTGCCGTCCTGGGAAACCTCGGTGGATCACCTACGTTTCAACGCCACTCTATCTACAGCTCGTCTAAGAGCGGCTGACACCACAAAACGTTCTTAATCCCTCAGCGTTGTTTAACCTTTTGTTTACGCTACCGGCTTCGGTGCTGAAGAATTCAAATATGTAACTGCATTCTTCATATTTTGCCATTTAAGACTGAGTAAAATTAGTCGAAAATAAATATCCTTGTAAAATTGTAGAAGATTAGACATATTAATGACTGCACTGTGACATCATTTTTGGGTTGCAGGTCTTACCAACTTATTACCAGATAGAAGCAAAGAAAAACAAAACAATAACAAGAAAAACAAAGTGGCTGTAGCACCGAAGCTTCTAGACTCAGTGAGGAGCAGCATCAAGGAATCCGTAGACGAATTCAAAAAAGTTGACTGGGCCGTTTACTGGGATGTGTTCATGTTCAAACTCATCATAACTCTATGTATAGGCATGTACTTTACGAACTATTCAGTGTTCTTAAAAGAAAAACTAGGCATGTCGCCTAAAAGCTTAGGTTATATTATTGCTTTCCAAGGCGGTATCGGTTCCTTATGTTCATATTTCATAGGCTACATAAACCAATTTTATAAAGATGACAAAGACGCCGCTGTAAGGAGTTACCACATATTTATAGCTGTTACTATATCATTAATAGGAATGGGGTTGTCCCCGAATATTTATTTGTACTTATTGTTTGTTATGCCATTAGCTATAAGTGGCTCTGTAGGCAGGGTTGCAGGGTTAGAGATGATAATGAATAAAGGGAATGCTGAGCATAGAGGTTCTGTTATAGGTGCTACAGGTAGTATGAGGTCACTTTCTGGAGTAGTGACACCTTTAATGGCTGGAATAATTAATGAGTACATAGGCGTTAATTATGTGATATTCGTAGCAGCACTTTTCGGTGCTGCAGGAATAGTTGTAACTTATAAAATCAAAGAGCGATCTTTAGCAGCGAAATCAAAAAGCGATTGATGCTATTTGTTTATACTAATAGTCCAATTTAACGGGTGGCTAGTATTACTGAATAATTGATAGACATTTTATAAAACCTACAAAAACTGTGAGATTAGAAGATACGACTATAATTTAGCAACATTATTGTTTTCATGAAATTCAGAATGAGTATTGGAATTCACTATCTACAGAAATTTCTAATCTAATTTGGTACAAAATAGGCCGTCCTAAATGGCGCATTGCTAGATATTATTTATTTCTAATTATAAATTATGTTAAGGTACAAATTAATGTTGATAATGTTAAGTATCAATAAACGTTTTGTTACAAACTGTGTTATTCAATAATCCGATTAGTTACCAACGATCAAATTAACACAATTAGTTCTAGCCACTATCATAGTGATCTAACAGTGAAATGGGGATTAAGTAATCGTTAATTAGGTGTAATAGTGTAGTTCAATATTCGGTTTTAAACTACACTGTCAGAAGTTATCTAGTGGACTAATGATGTGGCATTTTGAGTTCTCCGCCCTGCACGTAGGGTTCACCACTTTTAGCGAGGTGCGTGGCCGCAGGTGTTCCCACGGCGGTTCCTTCCGGAGGCGGCGACCCGTGACGCTACCGTCTCGGAGCCCCGGAGCGCCTCTCATTGTCTCAGGGCACCAGGGACTCTACTCTGTATGATTATATAGAACTAAAGAAATGTTTAGAAACGCCACAGCATGTAGTCAGTTTATATGGAATTCGCTGCTGGCTGAAGTAAAGTCGGCCTTTTCCTGACTAGGCAGTGCGGTATCGATATTGGTGCAGTAAATGACGCGCAGTTAAATTGGAGGAGGAATTGAAGGTGGAGACTAAAACAAAGATACCGTCCAAAGTAACCTAATAATAGCGTTACAGCAAACGGTCCAATCACGGCACTCCAGCAGCCTTGTGATTCGATTATGGTTTTCTGTTCATAACTGCAATACCCTTCTTTCATTCTTCTTTATTTATATAATAATTGCCCATAATTTCAACTACAGCCATCTCATTTACTCTAGCTAAAATTACAGTTCGAGCGCATAAGAAGGCTAGAGCCAAACGACTTCCAGCTACAGAGTAGAAGCTCTATCACAGTCTTTAAATGCGTTAAGGCACGTTCACACAGATGAAGAGATATTCTTATGATGAGCGCGTTAGATACTGACACTGAGAGTATAGGTGCGCCGGAGTGGAATGACGCGAAAAGAGATAAGGTTCTAAACAAGATCGAGTAATTTATAAGCATTTGCTATTCACTGCTCTTTTTAGGACGATATCGACAGCAACGCAAAAGCTTAACGTCTCGAAGACTAGATTTTTTAAGCATGCTAAAACAAGTATTCTATAAATCATAGAAATCATTTACTAAACGAGTTTGATATCTTGAAAGGAAAGAACATCTTCATCCTTTACCAAGAACTTAGAACCTACGTTGTTAACCGATCAATTTAAAAAGGATGTCATAATGACAGAATTCAATAACGGAGGTATATTTTTTTCATTTGTCTGGTAACCATAAAGGGGTTAGGTCAAAAGCCTTCGGCTTGTTCACACAGAGGAAACGTTGAATAGGAGGATATGTCGTACAAAAATCCATGAATTACAATGAACGAGACTTCTTTTCTTAACATAAGTCTGTTTTAGATTTAAGACTAAGTATTCATAAGATATCGTTCAAAGTAAATGAAGTAATAAAGCCTTACGCATGACTTGAAAGTGTTGTGACCACCTCTAGCCTGTGTTTGCATAACAGTCAGGCCCAGCCAAGCGGGACGCCCTTAAAATAAATTCAAGTAATTACGTTATTAGACACAGTAAAAAGTTCTAAGAAAGGCTGTATTTTATTTAAAAGACATGTAATATGAGAAAATAACTAGAACTAGGTTACTTGTGGAAATATCTCGAATGTTTTAGAGATTTAAGTTAACGTTGGTTGATTTATTTCAACTTATAGCTTTTAAGGAGTACCAAGCTAGACGTGAATAAATGCGTTTCAGTCATTTTAGTTACGAACGAAAGGAGTCAAACTTAATAATAATAGTAGTTCTATACTCTTTACATTTTCAGTTTAGTAGTAACTCAAAATCAAGACAAAAAAGCAGACAGAAAAGTTTTAAAGTAAGTACTTTAAAACTTGAATCTGTCTGAATTAAATCAAGTGATTTAATGTGTATCATGACAGGATTCAAAAACCTGTCAACAGTCCATAAATAGCTGCCATTCAATCAGGAGTTAATCGTGTCTCAAGTATCTGTTATAAATATTAATAGTTACTGGAACCAGAGAGCTAAATGACGGAAATGTGGCATCGCCGCATGCGCCGGTATGCGATACACAAGAAATAAAACCTGACTACAGTTGTTCGGTCAGATTGATTTGTATAAAAACCTTAATAAATTCGTTATTTACCGGTTTTGCAGCAATGAGCATTGTACTTTGGATACTAATTTTATCGTAGCCAGTGGGTAACTGTACTTACAGCTTATTCATTTCATTTGTATTGAGACGACACTGTTAGTATGAAAAAATATATGTATATTAACAAAACGTTCAAAGGAAATCAGATACTGCTGAACTATACTAAAACTTTCAAAGATTAAGCACAGAACATACGAGTGTAATAGTACAACGTGGGTTCAGTAAGCGGACGATAGCTCATTAACTCAACTATTAATACCTATATGAATATAACTAAACTCATAGTAACATAGTGGCTAGCTTTTTAATTAAAATTGCAAAAAAAAGAACAACAGAAATACTTAATATGAAAATTGATCCCTTGATGGGCACATGTCAACATAGCAAAACCAATATTTTTTTATAATCGTCTCTGCATAGAATATGCTAAAAGCTTCATCGTTTGACTTGGGTTTCCAATTGGCAAAATCTGCTGACGTTACATGATCAGCATAACTTGTATCAATACGACAATGATTTTGCAACATTATATATTCATGTCATATGAAACAATAGTCAGGACAAGTAACATAGCGAAATGACATTAATTTTTTGACAGAAGAATAATAGAAATTGTTACTAAAGACTATCGGCCTTACCACAAATAAATAAACAAGGTTAAATGTTTAAATGTTATGTGGCTAAAATAAAATGTATGTCACCCCTATGTCATTTGACTTGATTGACGTTGATATTATAATAGCCATATTATATTTAAACAGTGTTCGAAACCTTGTTTAATTATTTGTGGTAAGGCAGAATATTTCTCTTCATAATTCTGCTCATGCAGAAAATGAATATGCATTGGCAAGTAAATGCATCATATACAGAATGAGCTACTGATACCTACTTTCATTGGTAATATAGGCTTACGTGAAATATTGTCTGCACTTCGACAGGTGTACGAAGTACAGGTGCACTAATATTATCCCCAAGTGTTTTTCTTATGTTAGCTCGCATACTAATTAACTTTGAGAATTAAGAATTACGATCCAACTTAACCAAGCTACGTTCAGAAAATATTCGCATTTATATTACAATTTGCATTGAAAATTAACCTTTTTTTATTACTACCTTTGTACAAACAATTAATAATACAAGCAAAATCCTGTGGGAATATGTTTTATTTATTAAAAACGTAACATAGTCTAACTATTCGCATAAAACACTTATCAATGAAGTCTACAAACTTCATCCATTCTCAAACTCTGAAAATAGATATTTAAATTCAGTTTTTTGTGCTACCTGTAGAATCAAATTTCCCACATAGGAATAGAATAGCAATGAGCCACGACGATATTTTCTATGTGTAACATGTAGGCCGCATTAATTCAAATTCAAGCGCAACGGGCGCCGGTATATCGTGACATCAACTAAATATAAAGCTGATAAATATGCTTGTACGAGATTGAAATACTAAGGCAATTAAATAAGTATGCTTATGGGAATTGATCTGAGTTACCGTGTTTGCAGCCAACTTCTATTTCTTCAAGACTAGTGCGACCTCGGTAGAGTTAGTAGTACAAGATTGAAAGCAAAGGACTTAAAATTTTGAAGAGATATAGGTACACAACATTTTCCAACGAGAACTAAAAAATAATACCAGCTTTCGATAGAAAGTTAATTAAAACAAAACAACACTTGGTTTTTTTATGAGTGGAAATTCCAATAGAGTTATTTGATATTCATAATCATACGCGCCATTGATTTTACGATCCGCCTAAATCATATTGTTTTGAATCTACAAAAGAAACATATTTTTAAAATACATGAACATGAAAGACATGTAAATATAGTCAATAGAGATAATTCACGAACCCTAGACATCGATGGATCTGTAAAATAGCTAAATGTACAGTATTTAGTCATTTTTTTTCTTATAGAATAGTTTAAATTTAAACAATCTTGACGTTTTAACGAAATAATTTATTTAAAATAAGATAAACACAAAGCTCGCAACCTACATAAGTAACTCATCATTGAACACTGAGTGTTTTCAATCAAATAGTTAATTAATTTTATTTACTGATATTATTTTAAAAGTTATAAAAGTATTGTTTACAATATTCGACAAGCAATAAAAAACGGTCTTTACAAGTATCTGTACTAGACAGAACAACAACACTTTTTCATGTTACATAAACTGTAAACAAACACCTATAGTGTTATGAAAACGTTTGAACAATCGTTCGACATCATCAATCAATGAGTTTATTACGGACGACTTAAAACTTGTCGACCGCCAAGCGTGGCCAAGCTTTAGGTGTTAGACAACAAAAGCTATGTGCTAACATAATGAGCGAGCTGATTTATGAAATGAGTTCAGACGACATGAATTACACAGCATTGTTGACTAGTGTGGCTAGTGAGAATTAGCCGACTAGATTGGATACTGGAGGTCTACTACGAAAAACGATATCCGTCAATACGATTATCGTTTTTCGAATCCGAAACATTTTTAGTATGGAATCCTCACTTCGAAATGCTTTGGATCCGCAAAACGATTATCGTATCGACGGATTTCGTATTTTCGTAGTAGACCATCTGAACACTAATTTGTAACGTTTTTGTATCTTGAGATTGCCAAAACAAGTCGGGGTGTGAAAACTGGTTATGAAAGCTTCTTTCTTACTTATACGTTTTGATGAAATGAAGTTAAAAAGCTTAAATATCGTGCAACTAAAAGGTTGATTATAGGATAGGCTATAATTTAATTATTATAACTATAACTTAAACCCATTTAGCTTGTCAGTGGTATTAGCTTAGTTCTAGGTTAATCAGAACAAAGTTAATCCTGATCTGATATGCTCACAGCGCAAGTAGGACTTAGAAGTATAGTTTCTGGATATGTTTGTGTATTTTACCTTTGTCTTCAAATGATGAATATAATGGTCATGCATCATGCTCAATATTTTATATTTTGCGATAAAAGTACTACAATTTATCTTAATAAACTGCAGACAATACCTTGATTGGCCAAGACATGAGAGAGACGTGTACTAAAAATCGTAAATGTTAAGTGCGCTTGAAATATGAATATGACGCACATCGAGGCGCAGGCGCAGCTATCATTGTAACGAGAGAGCATTTATCACCAGGGTATTGTTTTGAGCATTCCTTACATTGTGATCACAATCTCTTCAATAAATTATTATTACACATTTTTTTCTGTCAAGTATAAACCTGTAAATTGTGCAATATAACACACAGAAATGCATTGGGTAGGATACCGAAAAGTAAGTAAAAAGTAAATGACATTTAAAACATAGCTTGATGTTAAACATCTTATGTTTCTTCCAAAATTTGTGTATCATTTGAAAACCTAATAAGTTTTCGTTTTGATTTTACATACAATGATGGGAAAGCCAAAAGCACAAGCACCTACCCACTTCGAGTAAGAAGTGATGAAAGTGCGAATAGATGGAAACTTTAATAAAACGGTTACTTTGTAAATAAAAAGGTTAATTTTCAGTTCTACACCTCCAATTAAATATACAACGTTAGAACTTTTTATAGAGTGCCAGCAGAGGCGCCGACTGTAAACATTAGTATGGAACGTGAGCCGAATAGTTGATATTAGTGGAATAGCTTGAGCAAGCACACGTGCACCTGTTCAAAGACATTTGTTTAGTAAACGTAGTCACCTATCTCTTTTACTCACGCACATACAAAAGGATATGGCCGATAGTTTTGAAAATATAGCACTGCATGTATAATATACTTTTACGAGTCGAGCTGCTGTGACCACTTCAGACTCAGATTTCAAGATAAAGAGGCGTAGCCATAACAAATGTACGTTGAGAGAAACATTTAACGGTAGCTTGAGCAGTACGAGTAACTAAAGTTTTGCTTTGCTTGGCGAATATGGTAAACAATCTTTTTATAACATTTAAAATAATATAAAAAAAATAATTAACTATCCGATTTAAGAAGATCTCAGTGTTCAACGATGAATTAGCCATGTTGGTTGTGAGTTATGTGTTTATCGTTATTTTAAAATGAATCATTTCATTAAAAAGGAATATCAAGATTGTTTACATAATTCGCTAAGCAAAAAAAAAATTACATAAGTAAGAAGCCTTACACGCCTGTAACTGACGTCATATAAACTTTGCAATTGCATTTTTTGTTTTAAAAATTAATCGATCACTCAATCAAATGAGATTAAATTGTTTTATTTTATAAAATATTGAGTCATCCATTATTTTTAGCAATCGTAACAATTCATAACAATAGCTGTGAGCTCATTGCACAACGAATTTCCGATTTCGAATTGCTTTTTAATAATAACTATTGTTGAAAGGAAATGCCATGTTGTCGATAACAAGGCGCTGTTTAAAATAGTTAACCTCTTTCTTCTGACAGTGGAACAAAAAGTTTGAAGCTCGCGTTTGGACTGAGCTAATTCGATAATAAATAGCTTTAGCAATGAAGTTAACATTCAATGAATAAAGCGTTACCATCATCAAATTTAAGAGCCAGGCTCTTTTCGGTGAGGTTTTTTTGTATTTTTTTACGCTTTTCCGCCATTCTCATGACCTCTTGATACAACGCGATGTTTAATCTTTTGTTTTATTTGATGCTCATTTTTCGTCTTTCTCTTCTCCTTCTTCCTTCTATTCGTCCCTCTATTATGTTTCAACTTCAATTAGGCAACATCCTTTTAACTTTGGTAATTAATTATGCATTAATCAAAGTTTATTTAATTGCTACTACAGTTGTAGTAGCAATTAATACGTACGTATACGTATAATACGTAGTTACGTATGCCTTCCTTGTGTCTTTCCTTTAGCCTGTATATCTAAAGTAGCTGTATTCATCAAAAATGGTAATGTCACACTAACTAGCTACATAGTGGCTAGTTTGTAGCATTTAGGGACTTAACAAATTTATTTCGTAACGACTTCACGAAATGGGTTAGCGCAGCTGCCAGCTACAGTGTTTTGCTCTTAGAAATATCAGCTAAAGTAAACTGAGTACTTAGCACACGGAAGAGATAAGGCATAGTTGGTAAACAATGAACTCCTTCCATAGTATCCAAGCTCAAGATCAAAGTAAGGTCTGTGCTTTGTGTTTCTTATTGCCTGGAACGGAAGGGCTATTTTGTAGCGAAGGCAGGCTATCGGGATGCCATTACTACGTTTATGAACACTGAGGTGTAGTATCAATAAACCAATCCCAGTCTTGACGCCTTTTCAACAACATTTATAATAACGCACTCATGTGACAGTAATAACAGTGACTGAAAACATTCGGGGTCAGCGGGGCGGGTATGTGTTTCATCTATATATACAGGGTGTTTCATGTAACGTGTCAAGCCGATGCGTGGTAATAGGTGAGTACCATACCTATCCATTTCACCCCCATGTATGTTAGACAAATATTTATAGTTTAGGAGTTATCATTTTTTTTCGATATTTTTCATGATGCACCTAGACGATATCTTTAAAAAATTATAACTTTTTTTTGGGTCCACATTTCTCAGATATTTTGATCTCAATAGAATACCCATTATTTGCAATATTATGAGTAAAATAATCGCCATCCTAACTTAGACACAAGATACAAAATTATTGATCGATACTAAAAAATATTGCATTAGGCAGAACCGAATAGAATTTTCAACATAAATTTAAAAATATAAAAAAGGTTTTCCATAGTTTCTGACTAATTTTAAAAACTGCTTGACTTCATAAACTTTCATTACAATACAAGAAACGATCTACTTAATGGGAAATTTTTAGCTTAAATCGGCCGTTGAATGTGGAATATCGGAAATATCTTGATTTTCATTATTTTTATTTTTATTGTTACCTTTGCATATTTTTATCAAATCTGATATTTAGTGTCCCTCTATGTTTAAATAGAGCTCATTTGATAACAAGTACATACATTATGTACCTACTACTAACTTTAACCACGACCATATGAGTTAATGAGGGATCCAAAATTTTACTTACATTGCACTCAAATTTCGTACTTTATTAACAACAAATAAACAAGAAACAATTGAAACTAAGACATGCATCATAAAAATCATCTACAACCCATTTATTCACAAACTAAATCATTTCCTAGAGGCTTGGGAAAGCTAAACTAATCCTTTGAGCTAAGAACTAGCCAGCTTTAGCTTTTTGCCCAAGCAGAATTTTCATTTTGGGTCGGGCTCAGCCCTCAAAGCTGGAGCAGTTAGTGATTATGTGATTGCGCCAAAATAAAATGCTGCTACTGCCAATAATTATTAGTGCTCGCTAGTCCCCACCTTAAAGGATTAGTATAGCTATCCCACGCCACAAGGAAATGATTTAGTTTGTGATTGGTTGTAGATTATTTTTACGATGCATGTCTTAGTTTCAATTGTTTCTTGTTTATTTTTTGTTAATAAAGTACGAAATTTGAGTGCAATGTAAGTGAAATTTTGGATCCCTCATTAACTCATATGGTCGTGGTTAAAGTTAGTAGTAGGTACATAATGTATGTACTTGTTATCAAATGAGCTCTATTTAAACATAGAAGGACACTAAATATCAGATTTGATAAAAATATGCAAAGGTAACAATAAAAATAAAAATTATGAAAATCAAGATATTTCCGATATGCCACATTCAACGGCCGATTTAAGCTAAAAATTACCCATTAAGTAGATCGTTTTTTGTATTGTAATTAAAGTTTATGAAGTCAAGCAGTTTTTAAAATTAGTCAGAAACTATGGAAAACCTTTTTTATATTTTTAAATTTATGTTGAAAATTCTATTCGGTTCTGCCTAATGCAATATTTTTTAGTATCGATCAATAATTTTGTATCTTGTGTCTCAGTTAGGATGGCGATTATTTTACTCATAATATTGCAAATAATGGGCATTCTATTGAGATCAAAATATCTGAGAAAAGTGGACACAAAAAAAAGTTATAATTTTTTAAAGATATCGTCTAGGTGCATCATGAAAAATATCGAAAAAAAATTATAACTCCTAAACTATAAATATTTGTCTAACATACATGGGGGTGAAATGGATAGGTATGGTACTCACCTATTACCACGCATCGGCTTGACACGTTACATGAAACACCCTGTATATAAAAGAAAGTCGTGTTAGTTACACCACTTATAACTCAAGAACGGCTGAACCGATTTAGCTGAAAATTGGCAGGGAGGTAATTTAGAGCCAGGAGAAGGACATAGGATACTTTTTATCCCGTTAGACGGGGCCGGGGCTGGGGTGGGATGGGGCCGGGGCGAAACAGTGGAGAGGCAGCTTAGAACCAGGAGAAGGACATAGGATCCTTTTTATCCCGTTCAACGGGGCCGGGGCTGGGGCGGGACGGAGCCGGGGCGAAACAAAGTTCACTGGGACCGCTAGTTTATCCATAGTCTGATACATTCAAAATATAATTATTTTATTTGCGGAACAATAAAACAGCATACTCCAATAACCTCATACCTTTCACTTACAATCGAATAACCAGATAAAAACGTCTGAATTTTAAACAACAAAACGAAGATCAGACTATTAATACGAGTCTCAACCAACGTTGTAAGTTAAAGGGCTTATCTCAAGCTAATCGCGAGGATTATTTTTAAATCTCTTTAATGCAAGTTCACTGACCTTATGTTTGATTCAATTAACCGCATGGGTTTCAATGAAGTAGTTTTAATTTTTCAAACAGTTACCGAGAAAGATTGATATGGATATCGCGTGCCCCAGTTACTGCACTCTGATGGGAACGAGACATTATTAACAGAGGTGAAGAATAAGTATCATTCACTATATCAAGTTCACACGAGATATTCCGTTTATTAATGGGCTGGTAATTAATATCAGGCCTTTTTGGGTGTCTTTAAATGACCATGTTCTAACTAATACTATCAAGATGTTGTTTGTTACCTAAGATAATTAAGTATGTCTTTACTTGTTTCTAACAAATAGTGAACTCAACCATGGCCGTCTTGGGTATAATTTAATCTGATTGGAAAGTTACATCCTGCACGCTTCCCTTTTCAACGAAATTATACGTTGTTGTAGTAAATTAGTAATAGAATCTGTTTAAAAAATCACCTAAGATGCTATGTAAATGTTTGAAGAAATACTTGGCTCAGAAACGCAGGAATACCAAAACAATCGCGCTCATTGTAATATCGTTGGAATCGCAAATTCCAAGATTTCCATGCATTCGACATTCGATAAGAAAAACGGCCTAATCAAATGCAAATCGAGTGTCAAGCACTTCGGCCGCGATATTCCACATTTCCCACATTTCAAGGCAGGTGATCCATCATGGTGCCGCAATCTTTTCCTCGTCAAGTGAAGGGTCTCCCCTTCACGAACCTATTTTTCGCATTCCTGGCTCGTGCCAATAACTCACGGTTGATTCCTTTAGACATGCTCCTGTTGGCTTAGTATCCAGGACTCTATAGAGAATTGAATTTCATGGTACGCGCTTGGAGTTGAGATAAAAAGATGGCGCGTGGATCGCGTATCGCGTAAATAAACAACGTACAGAATATAATTATTTCTGAAGTTTACGCGAATATTACTCATATAATAAAACACAATTTACGGATAATTTCTATTCTGCGTGGATAGGAACGTAAATTAATTATGAGTATGATGGTAGTTTAATATTTTTCAAAACTATGTAAATGACAAATAACATCTTAGTCTACCCCGTGACCACACTGAAAAAAGTTTTTGGTTATAAATAACCAACAATTGTGTTACCTGTTACAAAAAAATAGTGACTACATAAGTATAGTTCTTAGTAGACAACCTCGGTTTTGTTAAAATAGTTAAGTTATCCATAGCTCAACAAAAATGATTACTTACCAATTAATTTATTATTTAAGAGTAACCAAAGTGTTCGGGTAAATTAATTAATATTTGTGTTATGATTAATAAAACAGTAGTGTTAAAATAGACCACTTGTAATGTTACTACGTATAAAACTGTTTTGTTATAAATAACTACGGGTTAGGTGTTTTTACACATACTATTTCAGTTATTGGTTATAAAGCGGTTGATTCATCATAACCAAACTGTTTTGTTATTCGTTACTGAGTTGACTGATTAATAATAGCTTTACTCTCAATTTAGTAGCAACATTTCTTTTATGTAATCTGTAACTGAACTTTTTGGTTAACAGTTGCATAACTTTTGAGTAGTTAGTAAAGGTATAATTTCGTAGCGGACTCCACGCATCAGCAGTGGTGACACTACTGGAAACTATGTATTTTATATATAAACATAGAAACCAGTAGTGTAGCGACTGCTGATACGTGGAGTCAGCTACGAAATTATACCTTTACTAACTACTCAAAAGTTATGAACTGTAAACCGAAAAGTTTTTTTTTATTTATAGGTTTTTAGCCTGTAGCCAGAAAAAATATACAAGAAGTTAAAGCAAGATTCATTGGCACGTACCTAAATCTTGCTGAAACTTTTCATATAATAATTTTAATTACACACTAAGACTAATAAAAACAAAAACTTGATTTGTACTATTTTGTATTTATTTATTTAATTAACAATGTAATTAATCACATTATGCACCTACTTATACTATTTATTAATTAACAATAAACTTTAATACAAATATTACTTTGTCTGGAATGTTTTGGGTTCTTTCAGATTTTTTCTATTCTTTATATACGAGTAGTTTGTGGTGCTAAATTCAAATGTTAGGTTTGTTAACAAAATTTTATGACGGACACACTTTTTATCAATGTTCTGTTACGAAATTTTTAGCAAACCTTAGATTAGGATTCAGCACCCCAAATACATTGTAGATTGATGATCAGGAATACCCCAAAACCTACTTGGGTTTACAGTATAATACTTAAAAACTATCATTAAACACAAACAACTTACACAATCGCATTCCTCCTTGTCTAGGTCTATGGCCATAGCATTTTTGTTAACGGCTCTTCAGGCGGATCTACAGGGTTCTTTGGAACTGGCACGTCTTCAATTGCATAAATCATTAAGTTTTTAGAGTCCGGAGTACTATGATACTAGAAAAAAATCCAAAAACAAAATGTCAGATTTAGAAGATGTAATATTTTTTAAACTGTTTACACTAGAATTTTTTCCTTTTTATGTTGCTTATTTTGATGTATATATCAGGAAAGTGAATTGTTATGTATTACTTACAGTGGTCTCAAAGGCGTCTGTCATAATGTTTCTTAAAAGTTGTATTTGAGTGGAAAGCTTAGCCCTGTGTCCTATTATAGGGACAAGTTCTTTTAAGTCAGCTTCTGACAGCATTTGCAATGTTTCCAAATCAATGAAGTGTCCTGAAATATCAATAAAAATTTGTACTTAAACAGATTCATAAAATCAGGTATTCATAATGCAGATGTTTTTGGTAAAGTTTTCCAGAATCACTAAAATAAAACAGTCATATAGCTTATTCCTACTGAGGTATGCACTTCTCAGTACCCACATCACATTACAGTTCAAATAGTTGGTAAGGATCTGTTCAGTACTTCGCTTGTTTACTAGTAGGTACCTACCTACCTAGTAAACTTTTTTCAGCAAAAGATCACAATCTGCTTTATTTTTAACTAATATTCATATCTGATTTAAAATTGAGCTACTTTGAAAGAGTTAGCTTTATTATTATTGAGTAGGTATCTGCTTAGATACAAGGTTCCCAAAAGTACAAATATATTGGAAGAAGGTTAAAAAGGAATGCTTCATGTTGACGGGGCTAATGATGTATTCAACAAAACCCTATAGGTATAGGTATGTCTTATATATAAATACCTAATTATATTTTAGAAAAGAGTTAAACTTACCCAAAAATTAATATATATTTCCAGGCCCCATGACCGCAGAAAATCGGAAATAGTTTTCTCCCCTGCCTCGTCTGCTAGATGCACGTCCATTTTTGTAAGCGGCTTAACAAGATAGTCGAGTTTAAGATAATTCATTTGAAGCACAAACAACACTCGCCGCCATGACTCGCAAAGACGAAGAGAACAGGGTATCTACAGGTTTCTTTTGACACGACTGCGGCGGGCGGGAAAGTTCCAAAAACGTTTCCTTACACGCAACATAAATTTAGTTGCCGCTTACAAAATTGCCGAGATTTTTATTTTATGTGTAGTAACTTTCTTCAACAATCTTCAACAAAACTATTTAGTTGCAAATAAGTTTTTATGTTAAAAAAATGGTAGGTCAATTTTAGGTAAATTTTAACCTAAAGTTTGGTTAGTAAAGTAATACAATGTTAAGGCTGCTGTCACCTATCTTCTTACAAAGTTTAAATGAAAATTTCTCCCCAAAAATGACTAAACTGACTACTTTTTTCGAATGAATTGTGTAGAAATGAACTATCTCCATAAGATGTCGACTCTGAATTTTTGATTCAATCTTTAAAATGTCTGTAATTTGCAATCATAGAAGCCAAATTGACGGTTTTTCTGGCGCACTCTTCTAGATCAGTTGTTGACATCAGCTATCGAAATAACATAAACTTGAAGGGAATTACGTTCGTACACAAGGTGTCGACTCTGTTTTTTTTATTTATCGCTCTGGTTATTCCAAATGAAGACAAAATTGAAACCATGTTTTGGCATAAAATACGCACCTAAAGACAGGCGATTATCTCTGAGATACATTGCACTTATTCTGTGTTATTTGATAAAACAATGTTATAGAGGTTCCTATCTTTGACTTAGCATCTAAATTCTTGATTTTATCTTGTGCAATATATTTAAAATATCTTTCTAAAGTAACCTATAAATTTGAGATTTGGAGCTGTCACGAACATTCATCTTCGATCGAAATTTGACAGACAGCGCCGAGCGCTCGGAGGGGAAGGGTGTGTCGCTCGTTGTCTTCGCTGCTACTCTTTTATTTTGTGTATGATACTCATTCCAAATTTGAAAATATCACGCTTTGCACAATTTTTATACGGCGACCAATTCGCTTTGAGGCTTGATGCAACAGGCATAAAGCCATAGTGCATTTGGATCGTCGATGGTCTCTAATTATAACAAAAAAGTATTCGTTCTTTTGTATCGATTAGTAGTTGTATTTAAATGATTAATCAATGTTATGTAAACTTGCATAGAAAGGAATCCTTATTAATACTATAAACAAGAAAGATTTATATGTATGGCGACTATTTCAAGAGGTTCATGAGTTATAACGAAGATCTTTTATCATATACAATTTGTATTTTCGAAACTTGATCAAACAAAATGTGCAGATACTAGGACCAAAATTATCGACAAAAATAATAATAATAATAAATTGTCTACAAAACAAAATTGTGGTATATGATGAGCAAACTGTTTCTATCACCAAACAGTTAAATGACAATTTTAGACAAATACTGAATTAATAAGGCCAAGAATAGGCAATAGTACCAATTCTATTGCATATGTATGGGGTTGCAAATTATAACCTTATTTATATAAAATAAAGTAATATCAGTAACACTACTTCATAGTTCTTCAACGGTAGACAAATTTTCATGATATTTACTTTGTTGAATTGGTATTTACCTCTTACCCCTTAAGTTATTATAAAACAGGGCTGGGGCGCGCCGAGGCTGGATATGAAGCAAAGTTTTCTGTGGTCGAAGTTTTTTTTTTCACTAAAAAGTCTAAAACTCTTCAAAGGACTCCAATTTAGGCAAACGATTTCTTATTGAAGTCAGTGCCATCGCATGGGCTCTCTCAAGTTCCATCTTAAGCGACATCTATCTGGGCATCGACTCCAAAAAGAAATGGTTTGCCTAAAATGGAGTCCTTTCAAGAGTTTATTTAAGACTTTTTAATGTGTTTTGTTTTTGAAGTCGGTTTTATTGAAATAGTATGGTGGTGAAGTGGCCATTAACCCAACAAAATTGAAGACAAATAAGGGCTTTTGTTTTAAGTATTTGACTTTGAGTAGTAAACAAGTAAGTTTATAAATTTTCTTACATCATTCGTGCTTTGGATTTTGAATAAGAATAAACGGACGACAATACGCACTTGTACGTACATACCATTGGCCATTGGCGTCAATTCCATACTGTGTGGGACTTGTTCATGGCATTAATTCCATACGCTTGTAACATTGTTTCAATGGTTTAAACCTAAATAAATAGGGGAATATTTTGCTTATTTAACATTACTTTTCTTTCTACCACAATCTACAACCACAACCTTACTATAAACTTGTATAGTAAAACGCTTGTTTAAATAGAAGCGTTTCATGTGATGTGTATGTAGTTAATATGAACCTGTATTCAAATTGTACGCAAATGCCATGAAGTTCCATGGTTCTATTTAAGTCCATATTCATATAATATTTCATTATTGAAAAATGTATATGGACAAAATGATATAATACCGGTGTAAACCAAATAATTAAATAAAAATTATCTTGTTTATCATCTGTTATACATGAAATACTTGAAATCTTGATCGAAATTTTCTTAACTACATTTTCTGAATGTCAGCTATTCTTCTTCTTCTTCGAGTCGACTGGTAACAAATCATAATAATTTCGCCTAGTGTTGTGCAACGTTGATTGCGTTGGCGTTTGCCTGCTGCAGATCTTGAAGTATACATGAGCTAGGACATTTGGGGCAGGACAGGAGATGGGCCATTGTCTGCACCGCGCCACAGTCACACTTGTCATCTCCAGAGAAACCCCACCTCATCCGGTTTTCTTGGCAACTTCCAACACCTGACCGAAGTCTATAGGTATTGAGAGACTTCCAGACAGCCCAGGGAAGATCACCACCCGGTGGAAGTGTCAGCTATAATAACTTGTGACATATTTCATATATCAAAATACAAATCATATCAAAGAACAGCGGTACACTAAAAAGCATTTATGTGTAAATAAATCCTCATAGCATCCAGCTGGTATGACACGTGGTAGATCAAGCGCAGAACCAATGGCATCATCCACCAATAACCCTTAGTCCCCGTTTCTCGTGGAGTTTACATTCGTAAAAAAATACCTACTCTGAGAAGTCACGATTTGAAAGAAGACATAAAGAGGCAGATAACCGGTACCGGTACCAACCTGTACCGACTGACTAGTGATGTGCCAAGTCATCTATTTTTAATCTCGAAATATTTAAGAAATTCGTTACAACAATCCAAATAAGGACCGACTGACACTAGAAAATTGTTTTAAAACAAGATTCAAATCAAGACTTGAGTCGGAAAAGTCTCTATAAAGCATTTCAATTCCATGAAATAGCCAACACGGCACAACACTGGTTAGTCGTTGCAGGTCAGTGCGTGTTACCCGCCTCTATATGTCTTTACCCTTTGGATGCATTTCGTTTTTTTCTATGCTGTAAGTTTTTTACGTTATTATAACTGTACGTTTGTGTTTAAATCTGTGAATTTAGTTATATAATTATCAAAAGGAAAATGTTCGCGAACGGAATTGACGCGAGCCCTGATTCCGAACTGTATTCACTGTATTCGTAATAGGTATTTTAAATACAAAAAAACTGGTATAACATTAATTTATCACATCGACTTTTATAAGACCATCATTTTCTGTGTTCATCATAACGCATAGCCTACTACCTAGAGATAAAGTATCAAAATTGTTTAATTACAGTTAACATTTTTTTGTGTCCCGGACATATAAAATCGCACACACACGTTGATAAATTCGGTAAAATCTGAGAATCTCCAGACTGTCATATGGCTCTTAAGTTACAAGGTACTGAAACCGAGTTTGACAGTAATTAATAAAAACTTTTGTAGCCGAGAACCAAACTGCATTAACTAAAATGGTTATGTAAAATGCAACAGTAGCAGTTTGTTTAGACGTAAATTAAATTTATTTGTTCGTAAACCAAGTTTGACTATTCCTAGGTTAGCTTAACTAGTTTTGTTAATAACTTTTTTCAGTGCACGAACGCTGTAAAGTGTTCGAAACGTCGAAATGAAAAATCAAATAAATTATCGCGAAATTATCCGTAAATTGTGTTTTATTAAGCGTACAGAATGTGATAGTTTTGTTTTGTTTATGCAAGATAGTCCGTAACTTTGCTATGACAAGAATTTAAGTTTCAAGTATTCGTTATCGATTAAATCATCAACATTTCATTTCATTAACCCTATACCAAATAATAACCCATAACCAAATGTCAGAATTGCTATTCTAATGACCATTGGTAAGCATTGGACCAAGTATAGACCCTGCTTAGTATTAGTAATAACAAACTTACAAAAATACATAGGTGTTAGTATTTAAAATACAATATTGGGCTCACCAAAATATCTAGTAAGCACTTATCTATTATATTTACCATTATTACTTTTGAAGTTAAAAAACATTAGATGTTTTTCTGCAATACTGGAGCAGGAATATTTTTCAAACTACATAGCAACTGCTGAGGCATTTCCATCACCTTGTAAAAGTTTACTGTATCACGCACTATCTCGCTAAATTCCACAACCAGAACAGTTATCTAATCTCGTACATACACTGAACTAACAACATCTCAATCATGTGTTTCGAGGTACTAGGATATCATCATCTTATAGATGGTATGACATCATTTGCCTTTTTTCGTAGAGCGCCCGCATCTCGCTACGGTCTGTGGCATTTTGATGGGAGTTTGATGCAGCACCTTGGGCATACGTCATTAGATCCCAATGGCTTTGTATATTTTTTTTCATTAACTATCGCCTTTCCGTGCGGCAATTACGCGTATGTAAATTGGATCAGATTTATCAACGTACAACGAGCGCGGAGGAATTTAAATCATGCGTATGAGTTGCGTGATGTTGCTTCACACTTAATTGTCGGTGTCGTTTCGCGTTAATAAATTCCATGTACTGGATCGGGTTACGTTATCTCGATGCAAACAAACGTGTAATTATACCTGCCATCGATTTGTTGTTTTTTTTTACTTTTTTTGTTAAAACTCTCTAACTTTTTCGGTCATATTGCATCGCATGTCACTGATAAACACTTTTTGCCAACACATCTGATTGACTAATAAATTTTAATCAAGATCAATAAAAAAGTGAAATCTGCACTAATTATAATGCCTAACTGTCGTTATAACCAGTCAGGTATAAATATGTATACGTCAGGTACAAATATGTATGACTTAGTTTTTCTGTTAGAACACAAATTTTCAATAGCTTTATGTCATCGTAACATTTAAAGACAATTTCATTTGGCAGTTAGTACATATACTCTACACCAAGTTTAGTACTAAACTAGCTTTTGCCCGCGACTTCGTTCGCGTGGACTTCAGGTTCGTCCCGTCTAGTCTAGTAAGCGCAAAAAATGAGTTTTTTTACGACCTTACATTAGAAACCTCAAAAATTGTAGCCTATATGTTATTCTGATGTATAAGCTATATTGTGGTAAAGTTTCATTCAAATCCATTCAGTAGTTTTTACGTGAAAGAGTAACAAACATCCATACATCCATACATCCATACTTACAAACTTTCGCCTTTATAATAGTAGTAGGATATTATTATATTCATAACCATATTTATATGACATAAGATATGTATAGAACTAGTACTTATCGGGCATGCAGCTCGTTATAACTGTGTACCAGAAGACCAAGTTCTTGTCAACACCAGGAACAAATCTGCAACGACCGTGACCAGAACCGCCCTCCTTATGGACATAACAAGTTCCACCGCTCAGTATTCCAACATCAATAAAAGATACATGAAATAACAGCTAGATTGCTCTGCAATACTTGGTGATACTAGTCCAGTGAGATATAAAGTTAATAGAAGTCATATAGTTCGAAATATTAAATCAGTATTTAGGAAAACTCATTTTCTAATTCTAATCTTATGTCATACATAAGTAAAAAAGTAAGTAGGGTAAAGTTAGCCTGTAAGCATATCCCAATACATTACCTCAAATATTAGTAAGTATCTTATGTCATAAAAATTTAAAATAAGATTCCGAATGTAAATGCAAAAATTTGGTTCCGAGAATGACACCGCAAATATCTGAGCCTCTGCCTTTAAGTGTGTGTTATGGGTACAGAAGTCAACAGTCGACCCCTATGGTGTCAGCCGCTAGCATCAGAAATTGGACTCTAGATCCAACAGATTAGATTTCTATTTGCCCTGGTGAGTGAACTGCAGAATAACCGGTGTTAATGAGCAGGCACCGTTAAGAAGATGCGTGTGTCACCGGCCATATTGTTTAGATTGCCATAAAGAATTAGCGCGTTGGCTGCTTGGCCATTAGCATTGCGACATCTCATTAGACAAGCCTAGCGCTGTGGTTTTTAGACTCTTTCGTACATAAAACTTTAAGCTAGGTTTTAAAAAATAATAATTAGATTTCAGTTTATGTGACCTGTAAAATTTAAGAGAACCTAAGTATGTTGTAAATTCAACGTGGCATAAAGATTTACGCGGAATGAGACTGAATAAGACTTCAAAACTTAATAAGTTTAATTTAGGTTTCACCTTACTTGAGTTACATTATAGTGAACTCGGGAGATACAAAAATAAAAGATCATTTGAACACGCAATCGAAATGAATAACCTCTACCGTTTATCAAGCAGCCCCTGCCCCTAAGCTGTCAGTCGATGTTTTTGACAGAAGACTCCAACAAAGGTTCACGGCCGCGGCTTACGAGCTCCCTGAATTTGAATAATGCCCAAACCATAAGTACGCACCTCGATTATTTATTCTCCGCGACGCGACGACTACTAATGCCTCCCGTTTATCATTCGAATTATCTCCTAATATTTTCTTCGGCTTACGTCAGCTCGGAATGGATTACCGATCTGTCGAAGTGTCGACTTTACGATGACAAGGTGCCTTTAAGAATTTAAACGCATTGGAACTAGGACCATGATTATAAATAGGGTTTGGATTTTAATATGCTTTAATATAGTCTTAGATTTATTTGGTTTATAAATAACAATATTTTTGCCATTACTCTCACAATTTTTCTCTTAGCCTTGTTAACATGCCTTGATTACACCTTCCACAAGTAAGGCACCCCAGGAAACACATAAATGCGCATACACAATACAAAAGACTCTTTATTAACATATTTTCAAGATCTTTCGCCTCACTGCGGAATAAGTTTACTGACACCGCAAACCTCATTAAAAATTGTGAGAAAAAATCTCACGATTATCTCATCACCGGTCACGTATCGAATATACATATCTACGAATGTCAATAGGAGCGAAACCGCCCACATTGCCTCTACAAACACGATCGTATTTGCGAAGACCATAAACGTATACGTTTGTTGAAACACTTGAAACATATCAGCACATTGTCAGAATTTCGCAACGCAAATTTTAAAATTAATTTTACAAAGATACTAAGAGCACTAACCTGTACAGCGCTGTTAAGGAAACAGTTGTTGAGCCCTGGAGCATTCCAGAGTCCTTTCGTGGTGTGGAATATTCCAGAATCCCTGGAATCATCCCTGGAGTGCTGGGGTCGGAGCTCGTGCGCCGGGCTTGCCATGGCGGCGGCCATTACAGATCACACGCCCGCCATTTCAACTGTCAGAAATCTGTGACGACGCATCGCGGTTTATCTGAAAACATAGAGTTTTTTATTACAATAAAGTAGCAATATCCAGTCAATAACCAGGCATTATAATGTCTGGTAATAAAGAGTTTGGATTGATCACTTTCAGTTTTTTTAAATGTATTTTATATTTCCTATGGCTATTATGTGGCACGATCAATTAAATTAAAGCTTCAAATTATTACACTTGATGATGGATTTTTAGTAATTTCATTTCTGCTACCTTACTTTGGTCGTCGTGTGATTTTGACGCTAAAATTAAAAGAGCTGTCTACGATCCGCGATAAAGACATGGCGATTGTGTGTGGCAAAGTGCGTTCACACAGCAGAGATGTCTAGTGCGCCTTCCCATTGCTATAATTGTTCGCATCGGGGTTAATAAGCCAACTTTTCATATTAATTGCACAATAAGCCGCTTGCAGTTTCCTTTCACTGTTCTTACCAACGCGGCGGTTGGGAATGACAAGAGACAAAGACAATGAATCGATTCTTGCTCAGACCTTTGTCTGCGAGTTTGTGTAACCGAATGTACTTAGTACTTAGTTAATTGTGATAGACAGGTCGCGACGGACCGCGAAAATTAATTAAGCAACCAACCAACCAAGTCACTGTCATGTAATAAGAGTGATTTCTAACTCAAGCAAATATTCCGCAAGGAGTAGGTACTATAGTTACAATTAGATAGGTAGACTTATTTATTTTATTTTATTTTATTTTATTGGTACAATTAGTAAAAAATATTATTTATTACTAGCTTTTGCCCGCGACCTCGTCTGCGTGGAATAGTGACTTCTTTCTCCTGTTTTTTACACATTTACCGCTATATCTTTGCTCCTATTGGTCGTAGCGTGATGTTATATAGCCTATAGCCTTCCTCGATAACTGGACTATCCAACACAAAAAGAATTATTCAATTCGAACCAGTAGTTTCGGAGATTAGCGCGTTCAAACAAACAAACAAACAAACAAACAAACAAACTCTTCAGCTTTATAATATTAGTATAGATTGCTCTTGCATCTGCTGTCATCAAGTCAACACAATGCACGTGCACCTTGCAACATTGAAACCAAAATGTATAATTGGTATGTTTGTTATGACAATTGATATTATTCAAAGTTTCTACGTCTCTCTTGAACTGTGTTTGAATAACAAGTGAACTTATTTACTAACTACTTTGTATTCAGCACGAAAGCACAAAGTTATTTTTATGGTCTTTCCCTCTACAGAATTGACAACGGCAAACAGAACTGTTAAATTAAAATAACTAAACGGCCAACCCGTTTGTTATTCAACTTACATAATAATCGGAAGATGTAGATATCGTTTCAGAGAAAACTGCTAAATAGTCCGAACAGAACAATGGTATTTTCCACGAAACGTTGTGAATGTCACTGGCAATCAGTCGCGAATGCAGAAAGTAAAATCCTAGGCATTGCATAATGAGGTGGTACTTATGAAAGAATGCACACGGAAGACTGTTGAGGCAAAAAGTGAATCGTAAACTGTCACTGGTATTATACTCATATGCATTCCTGGGGAACTGTCGCCACTGTAATTGGACGTGATAGTTCATTTTGTATGTTTAAGTAGTCAAGAAGGTCCACTCCATAGTGTGATTTAAAAAACTTATCATTCCCCAGTTATTTTCTTTCCTATGTGGGGTATTTTAAAATAGAAAATTCTAGAATGCTATTTATGTGTAGTACACAAAAGTTGCAAACAATATCCTACATGGCCAATTTCGAAGTCTTACAAAAACATCACAATATTTTTTACTGTTTTAGTATCGCCTCTTCATACACGCAATTATAACCATCACGCAGCGTAGGCTGAACAATATCTTAGCTACTCTAAAAAATCAATCACAATCGCATCTCAAAAAGCCGAGCAAAGCGAATTAAAAACTCCATAACTTGATCTCTACCTAATTCGTACGATGCCCAAATCGGTCCGGCAAATTAGTATGGCGCGGCGCAAGCGCACATGGGCTTTGCTTCCGCGAAACCGCAATACTAAACCAGTTTATGGCAAACAAATCATGATTTATGGGTAATTCATTTCACTCTGGAGTTCTGGACGTGCCTTTTAGAAAATTACACAGAGTAATGTTTAAAAATGCGCACAAAACATACATTGAGATGTAGAAAGGACGGCTTTAGTTTCAAAATAAGTACCAGAATCATTTTGACCCATGCATAAATTGGACTTGTGCCTTATTGAGCACGTTATAGAACAGTAAAAACATAAAAAAATAGTATGAAATAATTAATCTACACTAATATTATAAAGAGGAAAACTTTTTTTGTTTGTTTGTTTGTTTGTTTGTTTGATTGTAATGAATAGGCTCATAAACTACTGGACCGATTTTGAAAATTCTTTCACCATTCGAAAGCTACATTATCCACGAGTAATATAGGATATATTTAATTTTGAACAAAAATAGGGTTCCGTAAGATATTAGGGTTTTTCGGACACAAGGTGTAAAAAATCAACCAAAACAGTTACTTATTTTGCGTACCCTGCCTAAACTATTAAAGATAGAACCATAAAATGTTCTAAGTAATTGTAGATCTTATAAATATCTACAAAAAAGTCCGCGACATACTATACCTATCTATGTCGGGTGAGGCACAATAACCACACATTTTTTTTACAATAACTACACATTTTTTTTATTGAAAAATCTTGATTATTTTTTGGACTACATTTAAACGCATTTATTTTACTCATGCTATTAATCCTTATCAAAATAAATTATTTCATCACTAAGTACAGTTAATGTAAATAATATTTGGTCTTTAAATGATTAAAATTGGACGTTTGGTTCTGAAGTTATAGCGATATTAAATTGGACGTTTGGTTCTGAAGTTATAGCGAAATTAAAATACATATTACGATTTCTGCTGCACGGCCGGCCCGTTGCGAAGTAGGCTTTACCAAGGCCCGGTGAGCGTGTGGGAGGGGGAGTTTAGATCTATGAGTAAGGCGCGGCGCGATTTTCAGTAAAAATTTCTTTCGCACTCACGATAAACAAATCCCTGGGCCAAACATTCAAATTAGTAGGAATTGATTTACGAAAAGAATGTTTTACGCATGGGGTCGGGGCTCCCGAGCATCAGTATATTTTGTTACCAGAAAATAATGTAACGTCAAATGTTGTGTATAGAGAAGCTCTACAATAATAGCTTAAGTTTTCTATCCTAAAACAACGGGTTGCACTCCGGGACTTAACAACTAACACCCACAGAAAGAAAATCTGTTCAGCCTGCGGATAGTGACTGCTTCGTCAAAGTTAGTGTCGGTGTCTGTGAATTGACATGGGAATCATTTGTTTGCTGACCGTGTCTTTCCTGGGTAGGCTTTTTGCAGCGGTAACTGACATCCACGCGGGCGGAGCCGCGGGCGACCGCTAGTACCCAATATAAATGAAACTATGTAGAGCTTGAAGAAAATAATCAAAAAAGTCAGTATATTACAGCAAATCAAAGCTAATAAAACAATATACAAACATCATCGCTTTCCCTATTCATTTTGTTGTGCAGGAGGTGGTGTAAATGTCGGCTCTGACGCAGGCTCTGGAGGTGTGGGTGGCAACTTCCTCTCCGGCCATATCCGATGTATGTACTCGCAGATCCTCTGTATGTCTACCGTCACTAACTTGCCCGACTTCGGACCTGGAAAAATTGCTCCCAACTCATTGATCAAATCGGCATCTATTGGCACGCCCTCATTATCTTTCGCCTCTATTAACATCTTGATAGAAATTGGCTTCGTGAATTCTTTGCAGATTCTCAAGAAGAATAATCCAACATCCACGTGATGCTTTTTGCCGCCTCTCGTCCCGAGATAATCCATTCTTTCCAGTATCAATTTCCTCGGATCGGGCCCCTCGACGGCCCAGTTGTGCAGGACCGGCCCATATGTAACTGTGAAATTCTTACGCGATTTCATCTTCATCACTCTTTCGAGTAATGTAAGGAAATTTTTCTCCACGGCGATGCCATCGAGACACAAATTTTCCAATTTCACGCGAGGTCTTAACATCTTCTCTAGCACATGATATGCATCGTACGTGGTCATTGGATTATATGATAGGTCGAAAGTAATCAGTTTTTTGGCTTTAAATAGATTAGCCAAAATCAAAGTAACAGCTTCGCCTTGGAATCTGTTGTTGCTTATGTTTAATATTTTTAGAGAAGGAATGAGCATGATAGCTTTCAAAGCACCAGCCACTCGCTCCCCCTCCATGGCGTTCCACGCTAGATTCAGTTCCTGCAGCACTGTGCTGTGTGACAGATGACCGAGTAATTTCACCGCTGATGGAACATTAAAGAAGTTGTTCCATGACAAATCTAGATGCGTTAGTTTATTCTGATATTCCAACGCTTCTGCCAGGGCTAATGCTGTTAACCGGCCTAGATCATTTTTCCTCAAAGATAAACGTTGAATTTCAGTGCCCTCATCCAACTGTTTAGCAAAATGCACACCTCCTTCCTCACCTAAACAGTTTTTCGACAAATCGAGCATTTCCAAACTTGTATTTAACGATAAAGTGCTTCCCAGACGCAGCATTCCTGAGGGGCCGATTCGGCATCCTGAGAATATTAATTCTTTAATAGTGCTGTTAGTTGTTATCATTTGAGCCAGATGGTAGCACGCATCATCGTTGAGAAAATTATCAGTGAGATCAAAACGACGCACTGTTCTGTTGAACTGCAACGCCATTGCCATGGGACGTACTGCAAACGGGTTGATTCCATAATAGCTTAGATCTATTTCTTCTGTTAGTAGACTTTTGTGAAACAATCGTACTGGAGCTGTGTTAATTTCGTTGCACAGAGCCATGTATAGGTCTTGACCGTCGTCTTTGTATGTGGCAACTTTTTCTGGTCGTTCTATAGCTTCTACTATGCCGGGGTCTAGGACAGCAGGGTAATTGTAATATGGGTGTATAGATACATCGCTGTCGGTCAAACATATGTACTTCACGCATACATCCCCGCTGCCTGGGGAGTAGAGACCTCGTGCGTGGAGTACTTTCTTTTTGTTTTCTTCTGGGGTCTCGACGATCAGAGAAGACCACTCGCTCATGGGAGGGTCTTCTCCCGAACTTATTTCCTCCAGTGGCGCAATAATTACACTTATTTTCTCCTCCTCACTGCTACTTTCACTGGCCATGATGTTGTATGTAAACTTCGATAAAAAATTAAGTAGATGTAAATCGTTTAAAAACACGCGAATTATAAAAGCATTCTAAAATAAACTATTCGTATAAAAGATTTCATTTGACATTTGTGTCCGGAGATTGACATTAAATTTTTTTTTCTTGGTCTGCGTCTTGTCTCTTTGTGTACGGAGAAGACCAAAGAGAGGACAAAATAAAACCATCTGACTTCGCCGCAGTAAAGTAAAAAGATTCATCATAAGTTGAGCAGGAAAAACATAATAACCCTGTATGGTTATCGATCCTTGGGATAAGATATAAAACAATTAAGTCAACATTAACTGTTTAACATACAATGTATATGCAAACGATGAGAAAAGTAATAACGAGTGGGAACACAAAAGTTCAAGGTTTTAGATTCTGTTTGAATAAAAGAAGTACCAAACTAACTCGAAGGCAAAATATTGCCAGTACTTAACTGGCCGTATTTTATACAAATGGACAAATCTTATTTGAAACTGATGTATAAGTAATATGCCACAGAAATTGGGAGTACTTACCTAGCAGTAAAAAGTAGGAGTGTAATTAAATCAATACCTACGAATAGTTGTTTCATTCATCTCATTAACATAGTTAAGTTAAACATATTAGCTATTTACTGAATTTATAAATAAGTAACAGATTTGCTTGATGCACCACGCAACTGCATGTTCTCCTATGCATTTTCACAGCACGCATCGACAGCAGTGTTAACATTTCGTAACTTATGTTTGGTTTATCTTAATTTTATTCGTACACCATTGCATACCATGGTGTTATTTGTAGCTTCCAATCGGATCGGATGGATATTTTGTAAAAATCGAGGTTAATCCGTATCACTTGCGCAAGCGCACATAGGCGTTACTTTTATTTACGGATTGCGGATGCAGTTGCAAGAAACGCAGATCGTGATTGCGGCATGTGGTAAATATTTATGGGATTGTTCCCGCTCATCCTGGACAGCTCGGCATAAGATATGTCAGTGTTTTACTCATTGCATGTAAATCTTTATGCTTCCGTGGTATAGCATACATTACTTATATATATGTATATTTAAAGACTTTATTGCACAAATCATTGTGTAAAGAGGTGTACTTAATGCTACAGGCATTCTCTGCCAGTCAAACCTTTAGGTCATGCAGATAGATGGCAAAGGGTGCCGTCACTGTAAACGACTTGGAGACGTATGTGGAGCGGTGAGCCAGCGTGCCTAGCCGGAAGATCGATCGTGAGTTTGGCATAAAAACGGGAACGTAAATTTAAGATAAGAAGGCGACGAGGTCATTACTTAAGATGACGATCCATATCATCATACCTATAATGATACAAGTTCAATAACGACCAGTAACACAGTTTTGTGTCAGCAAAACAGATTCAGTATAATGCATTTTTTTTTTCATATTAAAAACTAAAAGTGCATGTAGGAACCGTAATATTTAGTTAGCACTTATATTTTAGGATAGACAAAAACGCTATATTTATTCACTAAAAACAAGCATTTCCTTACTGCAGAACACATCAAATCATTTAACGTTTCCCGTTACTAAACCATTCAAAACCATAAAATAGTAAAGTACGAGTAGTAACTGCCTACGTTTTCGTATAGCGTTAGTTAGTAGAACGCCTAATTGTTCGAACTCATAAAACAGGTCCAATCAATAGCATAATAACTACCAATACCCCTGTTCAATTATAATTATTTTTGAACATAGTTTTCAAAGGGTTAAAAATCCCATCACATCTCTACCGTGCTTAATCCATGCACCCAAAATTACTTTTGAGACTTATCTTCCATCTCCTTCCTATAAAGACGTAATTGAATGCTATAGACGATGGAATCTGAGCTTTAACCACATAAAAATAAAGTTTGGTGAACAATCTGAGCGTGGATCGAAAAACTTTAAGCCTTGAATTTGGTTTAATTAAAGACTCGTAATGTTTTTTTAAACCTTTTAACCACTCAACTTATGAAGTCACATATTTGGATTTTAACGAGATTGTCATGAACGTAATTTTGGAAGCAGTATTTAAAATTAAAAAGGACATACACTAAAATGATTACCAAATAATGTGCGCTGTTTGTAAAAGTGTCGGTACCTAACATCATTTTGCTGAAAATCTCTGGTTAAATAGGTATTTTAAAATTGGACTTAGCATGCTTACTACTTACTAACCACCGTGACAGTTTTATTACTAGACATTGATACGGCAGATTATATCAGTTCTAAAGTAAGGCAACTTTCTGTCGCCATAATAACGGACGGGAATGCAGCGTCGCGGGCGCATCCATCTACGTAATAATAAGTAATAATGATGATAATCACCGAAATGATCCCCGCACAGACCACATTCCATACTTGATACGCCCGAATATAACTTTTTTTAAGTAGGAACTTTTTGTTTCTAAACCAGTGGACAATAGTTGTGCCCATCTACGGAACTTTAGTTTTAGTAAATATTGGTAGAATTGTCGAACTGTTAGTTTATATTAATTTAACTTTTTAATACATAAATAGCCCTGAGAATCGGTAAATTCAAGAGGCAATGGGCACGGGCAGGGCACGTAGCGCGAAGATCTGATGGCCGTTGGGGCAGAAATGTTCTAGATTGGAGACTCTTCGACCAATGACGCAGCGTAGAACGTCCACCAATAGGATGGACAGACGATTAGCAGTGGACGTCCTTTGGCTGATGATGATGACACGTCTTAAGATAACTTGATCATAATTAGTAAGATTGCTTTTTTTCATTTGGGCACGATTGGTATCTCACCCAGGTTACTACGAAAACGTCAAACTATAAAAAAACACTGATTTCGGTTAGAGAATGATGGTGCAACGAAGCCTAATTTAACATTTGAACCATGACATATCCCATCAATAAAGAAACAAATGATGATTGAATAATTGCCTAAAAACAAACCTAATCGGAGATTAAAAAACCGCTGACGTCATGTCGTCGTTGTCACTAAACGGTCGATAAAAGCTTAATAGCACGTTCGAAGTTTTGTCCCAAATGTGAAGATTACTGGCCATCGAACGCAAGTCACGTTTGAAGAATAATTTGGAGAAATCACACAAAAAATATCTAATAAAAGACATAATGGTAGGTTGATATGAAATTGTTTGTTTACTACAATTTTGTGCTCGTTTACTAGCTATATCTTAAAACTGTATATCTCAATCAGGGATACAACGATAATACAATAAGGTCGTCTACCCTTTTTTGCTAAAAGTGCACTTTCAAGTGGCTCTACTCAACTGTGACACTTTTTTTTGCATAAAAACGAACATTAACCCAAGTGATCCCATTTCTCTGGGAACTTTAGGGTCGAAATTTACAAAAAAAATACTCAAGTGCCTGGAGCAATAAATAATTTTGATAAACTAAAAGCATTCCCTTGCGACTCGCTCGTCTCAACTTCTCAAGTACGCATGCATGAAGGCTCTGACTAAGCTGTTGCTAGATGCTACGAATCTATGGGTAATATTTAATGCTGTGCTAATGTATTTTAAGCTACTCGTTCAATAATATAGTACTGCTTGCAACATCATGCCAGTTGTTAACACCACCAAAAAGATTAAGAGGCTTTAGAGCTCTAATCACATCATACGAATTGCATTCTCCGAGATGACTATCATTTTATATTGCGGTCGAATCGGAGCCTGAAGCTACACCAAATGAGAGCAGCAAAAAATCCCGCTCGTGTGATCACGCCCTGTCTATTATAAATTTAATTGAAACCTCGGCGAAGCGGTGTCGATATTGCTTTTGGTCTTCATAATTATGCCTGTAATAGATGAGTAATTCTTTGCCTCTCGCTGTTCGCGTTTCTCCACTTTTGCAACTACCATTCCCTGTAATAGCTTTAATTCGAAAAGGGCGCCGCCATCACACAAATTGCATTCAATGAAGAAAACCACAGATTATTTCTATTTTAAACCCTAACCGCCTCCATCTCAGACTATATCTGATAATAAAAATACAAATGAATCCTTTCAAGACGTGGAGGAGTATGCATAAACACAGGCGAAGTTCTTACGGGCCTTTGTAGTCGGCACACGTGTTTTACAGCACACCATATCAAAGGCACGCACACATAGACGGTCCACGGTGGATTTAATATACGTGGACGTGACACAAAAGGAGCAAGAGCGGAGGCTGCGCGTGCGCGGCCGAGTCGCCGACCCGCGGCACGAGTCACAACCACTCTCCGACTTTATCACTGCCGTTAAAGCCTGCCTTTAAATATCTCCAATGCAAATTATAGGCAATTCAACCAATTCATAAAATAATCGACAATATTGAACCTAGAGAATAGACGATCGACAGAAACGTTCTTATCGCCGGACCACCACCGGCGCTCATATATCACTAGGTCAGATTAGTAATTGAATATTCACGGTGCCGAAGTAAGCGTAGATAAACGGCGTGAAGTCGATGCCATTGTGCTCAAATGTATATGTCTGGCATATATAGGTCTGGCATATTAGGTATAGCAGCGATGACAACGGAGTGTCCACCGACCATTAATGATAGTCATCCATCAACGTCGCGTCACAAAGACTCGCTGACGACTGTCCAGCCAGTCAGACTCACAATACTTCAGCTTTTCCCATCAATATACAGATACGTACGCGTCCAGCGCACAGATATGTGAATAAGTATAAAGTAAAAGCCAAAGAACGAGTGAACCCTTGAGAAAACGTCTAGACTTGTCTGTTGAAGATTAGCACGCGATCACTCTTCTGTGAGAGATTACTTTTTTTTTATTCAATGATTATAATCGGATTTAGCACTTTTTAACAAAGTAATCATTGTAATAATCGTGCACAGGTGTTCAGAATTTAATAGAGCTCTATATACTTTTTTGGAATATATGCAATATATGCAATGCAATTACAGACGATCAGTTTTGTGGTTGATCTTGCTCTTCCAATTTGTAGGCTAGAATTGATGGTGAATACTTTTAGAAGCTACTTTAATTTAACTAAGAGTTAAACTAACCCTGACACTACAGTTAGCTTTGTTTTCAACAATTTCACGGGAGATAATAAGGCCCAACATATGACTCGAAACTCGTTTCCCGCATATGAATACCGTTCGCGGGTTCCCTCCATTGTCTCAGATCTCAGTGGCCTGTTCAATGGCAGATCAGGCGAGATTAGTGATGTGGGCCATATCGCGATGAAAGCCACCACGACTGGCTTATGCCTACTGGCAACACAGAGACGTGTCACTAAACTAGAAGAGATGACGAATGAGCTCAACATTCATTATTATGATTGTTGAACAAAACAATCGCTAATTATTGTACTCGTTATTCAATACGCATACGTAAATGAGTAACATTATAATAAAAACAAGAAGAGGTAGGTATAATGAAAGTGCTGCAAATGTTACAGTTGCAGCATGAAACGCGCTAGTACAAACTGGTTTCGCAATAACGCCTGAACACAAATGATATGATAACTGAACATATGGCGTATTTTAATAACAAATTAAGTGGTTCAATTGATTTATTAGGTTGGTAGACAAATACCAATAAAGTATGGGTCGTAGGAGAGCGTTATTTATTTATTTTATTTATGAAGTACACAAACAGATTACAGTCTTAACTAGCTTATAAATAAGGGTTCTAATTAAATTACAGACAAAACTGTAGTCCAACAATAGTGTACATATAACAGTTAAGAGATGTCGGCGTTAAGAATTACCTAATGTTTCGAATTTTGTATTTTTACTTAAGACATCACGTGCAAACACAAAAAATGGTACCTACGTAATAAAAAATATCACCAAACCTTTTTTAGTCAAGTTTGTTTGGGCATCTCTATTTTTATCTTGTTTACCACTATTATAAACAAGCACACATTGTTTTACGACGAAGCTAAGGTGTAAAAACGTTTTAGCGCGGTGCGAAAACATCTTGTGTTGTTTACTATACTTACATAGAGGGAGAGGATGGCGCAAAAAATAGTTTTCTGTGAGCTACGAGAGATAGTAAAGGGTCAGCGACACTCATCACGGCTGACCTCGCTTGAGGAGCCGCACCAAGAGACACTTACGATATAACTCTTTCAACTAACTACGAACGAGTACAGAAGAAGCAATCATTGTTAACTTTTTCCTATAGTCAAAATGCTTGAGCCAGATATTTTATCTATGTACTGTTTTAGCATATACCTAACTTCATTAAAATAGATTAATTCACATACTTAAAAGTATTGTTTACTCTCCACTGTATAAATTAATGATTTCAAGAGCATTAAACCTAAAGATGTGTAAAAACTACATAAATACTTTATTGGCCAAACCTGCTATTTAAACAACTAAGATATGGTTTATATTTGTTTTTATAGTGTTTTGTCACCATACAAACTTAATAATATAAATTGCACTACATACGCATACGCATAGTCATACGCCCGGATAGCGTAAGACACGGGGTTCAATTCCTCGTCTGTCACAGGTTCACAGTTGTATTTTTACAAGTGCAATTTATATAAACTAAGATATGATTAGGTCTAGCCAGATCATAAAATTAAAATAATTGAGTCTAGTTTGTCACATATGAAAAGGGTAACGTGAGAAACGATTGACTTCATAACGAGGGCACTTTTGCCGCTGATTGATTTGAACTAGGCTAACAACATTCATAGCGCAATGATACGCATTTGAACCCAGTGTAATTGTGGATCTAACTGTCAACAAATTGTAGGATATAGGTTCTATGACGGTCAATTATCCGCATATTAGCTTGCCTAACGGTGACGCGTCCGCTTGGTTTGCGCACGCGGCGATTCTCGTCCTCACCTCTCGGAGCTCGAACCATCCGATCACAAGCCAATAAAATTCTAACATTAATCGAACTGGCTCTCAAACAGGCCGAGCTTTAAACGGAATATCTATTTAAGTGCTGTCCATAAACAAAGTTAGTTTGGAGTCTTTTACAAGTCCACACCTGTGACGTGGACTTTTAAGTCTTTACGGCCTATGCTTTCTTGTTTGATTTAAATTGATGACTTTCTAAACTGAAACAATCATGTAGAGATGCGAGTGAAAGAGAACAGCTAGGTTACATTTTAGGATCTTTAAGACAGTTTTGCAAGCTATATTTATTTAATCAAAATCTCATCGGGTTACCGTGCCTAAAGAAGACGATTAATAAACTTCTTTCAAATTCGCGCAAGTAATTTACAGTTACCTAATTTACACAAAATTAAAAATCGCTAGCCAAATAAGCTCTCAAACCTTTGTCTTTCTACTTATTCACAATTCAAGCAAGAAAATCGTTACCAGGGGCTTAATTTGCAAGCACGCGTTTGCTAAGCTCCACTCTTAGCTACAAACACGAAATGACCATACTATTATCTACATAGGCGTTCAAACTACTACCTACTTAATAATAATTGTAGGCTTAAAAAACTGCCGGCTGCCCATGGCGCGTGCCACATACACCTGTTGTAGTACTGCCATACTAACTCAAAACGAGTACTTAGCTACGTACAGAAACATGCCATTATTTTTTGTCTACGATACAAAATTACTGCAATGGTAGAGATAGTTATTAAGTCCATGATGATTAACGTAAGAAAAGATAGGCTTTAATAACATGTATGATTTTTATACTGATTGCGAAAATTATTAGTACGCAATGTCTTTATATCTCTTTCGTATGCATGTTCGTATGATGTTAAGTAATATATGTGTTATGAGACGTCGCGTTAATAAGACATTTGACTTGGTACTTTCGAAGAGAAAGTAAGAAATGGTCAAGCTGTCTGTATGTATCATACGAAACGAATTGGAGACAAAAGGCTCTACATCTAGTATTGTTGACAGCTATTATATTTTCTTATGAGTTCAATAGTTCATTGTGGCTATTGTTAGTCACATAATTTCCAATAAGAACTCAGACTCTTTCCTGCTAAATCATTTGAACGTCTCGGTAGTTAGGTAGGCCGTAAAATATCTAGTTACATTTGACCACAGACGCTGTTAAGTGTTAGAAACGTGATGTTATAATAATCTTCGTTGTTTTCTCCCGTTATTTAGGGTGGGTGGGTGGTAGCGGCTTGTTTCACAATATCCTTATAAGTAACCAGTAACGTTATCTGTTCATTACTTCATAATATGTCCGATGACATCACATTTGACCGAATTATTCGTTGGTTAAGGCCGTCTTATTCCGTCAAATTATCTCATAAGCCCCGCCCCCTTGTTAAAAGTGCGGGGCGCTTCCCCCACCAGCACCCCCGCACAAAACTTTTTCTGTCAACTTTGTCTTACAAATCTCGTGTATAATTAAGCCATCTAGTGTTTATTTAAGGAACAAAATTTTCTTGAATAAGATACTAAGATATAATAAGATACAGCAGTGGGATGATATAGGTTAACTAAAAAAAAAAAAAAAAAAGATACTTCATGCGCTTTTGTAAGTAACATACCCACGCCATCTAGCAGAACCCCTAAGAACTTTTACAAAATGGTTTCTTTAGTACACCATACATGCTTTTTAGTCTAAACGTTTACCGAAAGAACAAGGAACGCAAAGAGTGGCATTTCATTCTCACACGACTGGTCAGCACTTTATGCCAGCAACCTGTAACCATTATAAAAACAAGAAAGAATATCCGATAACATTTATTATATTCTTTAATGCACTTATAAGATGTACAGAAAATAGGTACAAGAAGTCACAATGTGAACAAAGGTGGGCTTATCCCTAAAAGATACCTCTTCCAGCCAACCCATAGGTGTAGGAAATGTAATGTAATAACATTTAGGTGGTTTATATTAAGATCCTTTTTGTCGACACAGTTATAGTCTCACTACTATCTTCCATCAGTCTTCAAATTGATGATGACTGAAGACCATTACAGATATGGCACTTCAAATTTAGGGTTCCGTACAAACCAGTAGGTATATAAGTCAAAGTTCACCCATCACGAGAATTTTGTCATGGTATTTTTTTAACACAGTGATTTTCATAACATTACAAATCATCATCATCATGCCCTGTCTTGCCCTGTTCCCAGTTTATCTAGGGTCTGCGCAGTATGTTTCACGCTTCCGTTTAACATTACAAATATGGAAAGCTAAATTAAAGACAAAGGTTTCTTTATCGTTTCAGTAATCCTTTAATAATATCAAAGTTATTTATTTACTAGTCGTCTCCCGCGACGTCGCCCGCGTATATTTTGGATGTCCCGTGAAATGGTTCAAGTAAATTAATGGTTCAAAGTAATTACTATCGAGGTCACCCACACCTTACCACGCTTAAAATACTCGCTTAATATCAGCTTGAACTATAAAAATAACTTGACTATCATGTGTTAGAAAGTAAGAAAATAGTAAGGCAAAAGTAGTTAGTAGTAATCTCTCATCTAAATGAGAGAGAGAGAGAGAGAGAGAAAGTATTGCATCTAAATGCAATACTTTTTTCGGCGAAGTTCACTATCAAATATACTGAGCATTGAACTTGGCTATCATTTTTCACATTGATGTTTTTGTTGGGATATCATAACTTTTTATAGAAATATTTATTTGCTTATTCATAAATCATGAATACATATTTTGTGCAAGCTTCCATCCACTTAATTATAACGGTTTCAGACCCTACAATTAAAAAACTTTCTTTTGTTTTCAGATTTTTTCCTTCGCTTACACATTATTACCTAGCTAGATGCCATATTTCAACTGTCTAGGTTTGTTAATTAGAGCACCGCACCCACACAATTACTTTGATAAACCATAATTTTTGCCATGTTTGACTTTTTGTAGTCTAGCTTATAGACCCATGCAAGAAACCCATGCCAGTATTTTTATACTATAAAACTGTAATTTGGCATGGGTTTCTTTATATCCTAATCACACCGCCTAAAATATGTATTTTAAAATATTTTTGAGACACCTCCCTACAAACTACACCGAAAGGGCAACACCAGGGTTTATCTCATGAATCGTGATAGTAAGACAGTTGAAATTTTCAGGAAGGATGTATTCATGTTGCCGTTGAAAAAACAAAAACTTAAAAAACAGTTTTTTTTCAGGTTGCTCTCATACAACTTATCTACTCTGATAATGATAATAATGAGGGGCTGCCCCATTATTAGGACTTCATATCTTTTGTATGGGACTCCCTGACAACAGATATGATGTTTATGCCATTTTCATAGATAATGGTACGGAACCCTTCGTGACCCCGAAGCGCCATTTGGCGCTAACTACAAGATTAATAGAATTATTATGTGTCACAAACACCAAAGTTGTTTTAATTATTCAGTAACAGCAATTTGAGGAACGGTTATAAAAATAAAATTAAGACAGTCTCCACACATTTTCGACAGAACAAAATTGAAAATATTATTCAGATTTGACATTTCTGAATGCAAATATAATTGGATTATACTGAGTAATCTCCATGTTCGTCGCTCAAGTCCATGTCACCAAATAAGAGATAGATAGTCAATGCATTATTACTACACGATTCAGAAAATGTGTATGTACGTACGTAAATAACATGGAAACCTGAGTTCCATACACGAAGAGAGCTAGACCGACCTTAACTTAACCTCCAATGTTTGTATTTTGTCACAGGAGTCTAGATATAAATAAATAAATAAAATTAATATAGACCTATCACCTAATAATTTTCTCCCTCCCTCAAATTCATATAATATTTTCTCGTCTCCAATATACTAGAGTCACCAGGGCACAGCTTTAGCATTTGAGATTACTGCTAAACCTACAGTTGTGGTTTAGCTCTGATTTTTCCAAATAGAGAAAATGTTCAAAACTACAATAATTTGACATGAGTGTTTTATGCTTTTTGTTTATATTGTTACTATAGAAACGGATTCATCTCTACGATTGGTACAAAAATATAGTTCATTTATTCACAACAATTATATATGTCGCTACAGCCTTTCTCTTTTTATTTTGCTTAACACGTAGAGGTTGGGGGTTCCATCCTCATGGCATTGAGGAGATTTATCCGCATGGTGATGATGTTTTTGATACTAATTTTCTTTTTGAAATTTATTTTCATTGTTATGTAGTTTTTTTAATAGGATTATTAATATTATGATACCCCCGATTTGAACTCGCGACCTTTGATTAGTATAAGACTGGTGCTGATCCAACTGAGCGTGACGCGGCGCAGCGAAATTAGCTATTATTAGTTCTTAGGTGTTTTACGTAATTAAGTACGCAAATAAAATTGCAAAAATTGACATAGGTCCAGCGTTCACAGTGGCGTCAAGGGGAATGAGGAAATGGTATCTCGTGCTTGTCATTTGAATAAAAAGATAGCGCTATTTCTGCTTGCATGTATAGAACAGAGATGACACGACGATCAACTGTTGCGTCAAAGTCGTTGCGCGAATCACCATCGTCACAAGTGTGAGAATCACTAAATCAGTGTTTTATGAATGAAAATGTTAATAAAACTGGAAAAAAACGATTGGACGCCCTAAACATCTTTGGTGTCTAAAGTAATCTTAAAAAGACAATTGGAAGAATTTGCTGCTTGTAAGAAAGAATACAGACTAATGAAAAAAATGGACCTTTCTTTGCCTGCACATAACACCGATAAAAACTAAAAAAAAATCATTTGATTCATAGCTGAGATCTCACTTATGTGGTCAAAATGTATATTCTTATAATCTCCTGTTCCTCACGTCTGTGTAGCTTGAGCAAATCAAGATCAAAAAAGTCGAAATAGGTCAAATAAAGTGTTTTTAGATATTTCGTTATTCTGATCTAAATAACAAACATTTTGAAATCATTTTAACATGTATATGTGTAGAATGGAATTACCTACTAAAATATGTGATTTTCATAAATATAAGTCCAATAATTTGAAAACTATATAGAAAATACGAAAAAAAAGGGGCCCACTTCTGAGGCAATTATTATCGAGCAAAGTAATTACAATCGTGTTTCCAACCACAATCCAGCTTTCTAGTAATCTTCTTCTATAACATATATGGATTCGAGATTTAAATAATTAGTGTTTCCATGTTTAAACTCAATCGAAACATCGTAAAAATGGAATATCTAAGCCTTAACGCTTATTTGTCGACGGTGAAACAGACCCTTAAACTACTAGAGCCTGCCACTTTAGTAGCGAGCGGTTGTATTAGCCTAGCCACTATAAAAAACTAGTACATACATGTATAAAAATGGAAAACATATTAGCGAAAAAACCGGTTAGTTCTCGTTGTTTCTCTATATCCTTTATTGCACCAATAAAATGAAGTACAAAGCGCGGACATAATGCTTTAAAGCATTCTCTACCAGTCAACCATTGGGTGAGGCAGAAACAGATTTATGCGTTCAAAGGTACCTTTCGAAGCAGGTTCTTATGTGGGAGTTAGTACTGACTGCTGACATCGGGCAAAATTACAAAAATAATTAGTTTTACGACTCGCCAGACTCGTAGGACGCAGCGTGGCGCCGCGCAGGTCAAATTTCGTTGGCGAAATGGCCGTTAATGATGAACATTATGAAACCTAATAAGCTATCGAAAATGGAAGCTTTCATTTAATACTTAGATGATTTAGATGGCAGTGTGGTCAGTTTGAATTATGTTCGCGTCGTTTTTATTTTACACAAAAAATACATAAAGATTTTGTGAGTTGTGGTGTACCACGTGTACCACAAAGTGTAGGAGTAGTAGCTTTAAAAAGGTAACATTGCTAGGTGTTTTACTCTACTACCATATTGGGTTTCCTTTTATGGTATGTAGTAGAAGTTATTAAGTCTTTCGTCTTATCCAATCGCCCATATCTATTTTCAATATGCACAAGGACTTTTCCACTAAGGAAGACCTCAATTCCCTACATTAGCCACTTTAGGACTGTGTTTCCACAGAAGCGGTGATGAGCAGAGACATTAACAATCGACATGCAGCCTTTATATATATATATATATATATATATATTTCGTAGAAGTAATAAAAACCATGCTCCAGCGCTTCTGCTGAAATACTAAGTTCTGCAACCTTTAACGAAGGGCATCATCGATACTTTGGAAGCGATCTACAAGTTTTCCCCCTTACAGCATTGAACTTTTATTACTAGCGTATGAAACTAACATCACGGACTAATTTTGTGCTCCATGAATTGATGACACGGTCATCAACTCGTAGTACAAATCATAATTCGAAATTAAAATTTTCAAAGAAAACGTCACAATCTAGTCGTCGTTATTGCGACACATTTTATGCTTGGCATAGGTAAGTAAGTAGTAGTAACAACTCACTGCCTTACAGACTGTAATGCCTAGATATCAGTTACATGCAACACCAACAGCTATGATAACAGTTTCTAAGATTAAGCCAATATAAGCACAAACTTTTTCCTATTTCCAAGCTTTAAATATACGTACATATTACACCTAACTCGCCGCGTGTTTATTGCACTATCGAATTATAGTCTACGATAGTGTATAGTGGTTAACTGATATTCAAATATTAAAAACTTACCAGAAAAGCTGTCCAGATAAAATTCACACCTTTTCAAAGCGTCCGTGTTAAACGTTCACACTTTATGTTCCAGAAAAAATAATCCATAACACAAAACGTATATCACGTTCGATCAGTCCAGTCACTAGCTAACACTGATTTATAATACGTTCTACTTTATAAACACACAAACGACTAAACTGAACTAATCAGAATTACGATAAAAGTAATGTAACTGAAATCAACTGAAAAATTGCTTCTAGGTCTAACTTAGCTCACTAAGTAACCGTCCTTAGGCACACAAATATCAATTAAAAAAAAATATATGTAAATAAAAAGTTTTCCCGCCAACACAAAGTTTTTTTTTCGATCGCGAGAAACCGGCTTTAGAAGCACAACACACGCGTCCAACCGCGAGGAAAGCCGGTTGAGCGCTGTTGATGTTTTATTTGCGCCGGCTTCGAATACGCCGCGTCTCGGGCGCGTAGACCCGATCCAGGGAGCATAGGGATGCTACAAAAAACCCTCAAGGGCCACGCTTGCATAAAAAACACATTAGTGGTTCTTGCGGAGGCCATGGATGTAATTACTTGGGCGCGTAACTACCCACAAGAACGTAGTTTCTGGGAACCTCATCTTACAGCGATGAAAGAAGTTTCGGAGGAAGTTGGTCCATCAACAATGCGTTCTATTAAGAGCTGCCGAGATACTTATTGGAGATTTTTTGATGAGACAATTAGTAAGTAACCACAGTAGTCGTATAGTAAATTTCTTTAAAGTTATAACAAATTCGACGCCATCAGAAAACAATTAATAATTCCAGGAAATAATATTCTTTAGAATTATTTATTCACCGTACGCCCTGTATCAATAATAGATTCCAAAACTAGTGGCCTCTAAGGCTTTACTTAGGATCGAAAGTAAACTCGCGCGCGTGGCTGGCGTCCTTTTCCGTTGCGTTTAAATGTTCTTAAGACGCTTTGTACGCACAAACACAACACAATGGCCCAATCGAGAGACTTAGTGTGGAAACCCCAGCCATACTAACTAAGACGCTTTGTCAAACCCCCATACATTTTATATGATGTCGTTTTCGAAGTTATATGTGCGATAGATACTCTTTTATTTTGAGAAGTATTTAATTTTGTACTTACAAAGCCAAAGAGTTAAATAAGTAAAATACTGGTTAATTATTGTTTTTTGTTTAAGAGGTTTATTCAAATATGAATTTTTCGATTAAATATTTTGTTTCGTAAAATACGTATACGACGCTACGCATCCTCTGTGTCTGTGTCGTAAATTCGTAATACACGCGTTTCGTCAATTGAGTAAAAGCATTTATAGCTTAATATTTGTTGACAAAAACAAATAGACAACATATAATGTTGGATCTATACTAATAGGTGTCTGGTTTATGTTGTATACCTATATTTTCTTTGATGAAGGGCATCTAAGATGTGACTTTCTTTTTCCTATTATTTTTCATTAGCAATGGAGTCTAGCCTTCCGATTGGTATTAAATTTAAGTAAGGCACTACAACTCAAAATATGAGCATCATGTTACATGAATAAACAGGATGGTTAGAATTAATATCTGTTTCAAAAACAAATTATTTTAATAATACTTACAGCCTAATGTTAGAAATAGAAAACATGATTGATTACTTACTAAAAACAAAAAGAATGTGTTATCTATCAACTAGTAGCTTGATTTTCAATTTCTGTTTCAAGTTTTTCAACATCTTCTATAGAAAGATCACTTGAAAATTCACCACCATCATTTTCATTCTTTTTAGTATATCCTCTTTTCAAGAAAGGTTCATGTAAAGCTTTGTATAACTTTTTTGCCTTAGTTGCTCCAAAGCCAGGGCATTCTGCTAACATACTTTCTGTGGCTTTGATTATATTTTCTAATGTTCCAAACCTTTTAATTAATGTCATAGCATCAGTTTTGTTTACTGGTTTTATTGAACTTAGAGCATTTATTATCTGAGAACAAAAAAATTTGGCTAGGTATTCTTAACAGCTATAAATGAGGTATTAAAGAAAAGGCAGTGTTTACAATATTCGCCAAGCAAAGAAAACTGTACTTTCTACCTTTTGATGTGGATCATTCTCTACTTTCTCCATGATTTGGTCAGGCGGTTTATTTTCAAATATTTTGTAATTTTCTATAACTTTTCCTGCTTCTTCTGGGCTCCAAGCCAACATAAGAGTTAGATCGGTCAGCAGACATATTCTTGTTAAGTTCTTCAATGGTGTGTGTGGGTCTTTTAAGTCAACCTACAGACATATTATGAAAATAAATTAACTGATAGTTATCAGGGCTGATAGGTAAAGATAATATAATCAAAATAAAACAATAAGTAGTGCTTATTTTACTTTGGATAAGCTAGTGAAGTAATAAATTAAAAACTTGAAACTTACTTGTACTAACAACACACGCAGTTCATACTTTTTACCCAGTTCTTTTAATCGGTTGTTGATATAATCCGGATTTAGGTTGTGATAGCGCAAAGAGAGAAACAATATGCATATGGTTTTGCCTACTTCATAATCTGGTACTATATCATCGTATTCCCAAGGCACACTCGTAATAAATTTCAGTAGAGGGTTACCCCGCTGAAAAACCATTTAAATGTGAGAGATACCACAAAACATTATTTGCTTTGAAATACTATTTATTTACCTGCTTTTGATTCACTAGAACACAGTGTGTTTTGGAGGATGAAGGTTTAGTGGTTGTGTCTTTTGATACGCCTGGAAAAGCAATGTTGAATTATAACCAAAATAATCGATCCCTCACGTAGTACTATTACGACAAACCAACAAGCGTTTATACAGCGAGTTTTAAAAGTTTTGGTATGCTTATACCTGGTTGCTCATTTTTGAGTTCACTTTGTTCCAACTTTGGTTGTTTTGGAGAGGTGGGTTCACAAACTTCTGCTAATAAATCGTCAAAACCATCCTCCAGTTCCATGGCAATAGGGAATGGTGCTTAAAAAATATGAAGAAAACAACTTAAAAATTATGAAGAAAACAACTAAGAATTCGTAAATTCAAATCAGTTTGAGATTAAGAACTAAACGCAATTGACAGTGACAGACAACATACAAAATTTTGCTAAATTAAAGAACAAAACGCGAATGTGTGTGATTTGATTTCTGAACGAATATGACAACAAGACGTTTTTTTTTTTGGCGGGAAGTTGAAAAGGGCGGTCAAGTTATTTTTCTCTTAAATTTATTTTATTGTAAATTACTATTTAAACTGTAATTCTTTGTAATTTGATAGTATATTTAGTGCTAAATATTGTATATACATATAATTTGGTAAGTTTTTGCACATATTGTATATAGCAGACAGCAGCACTATGGAGACGGAGCCCGGGCCGGATCCCGACCCTCCTCCAGCCACGACGAATTCTTTATTTGCGTTATTAGAGGCAGATAGCTACATTTCAAATCAACAAGCTGAATATGAGAGTTTTAAGCTCGTAACTGACAGGAGAAATAAATTAAAAAAGAAACAGCACATTGCTACTAATAGACTCAAAAATAAAACAACTCCTCCTAAAATACACATTCCTGACGATTTATTAAAACAAATTTCTAATAAGGCTTCCACAACAACACAATCTACAACTGATTCCACACCCATCCCATCGGTATTTCGCAGCAAATATGCAGAGTCTGATGTTGGTCCCTTTGTTGTGCATGTTAGCTTGAAAGAAAATACTCCCAATGCTGGTTCCACTCTTCATCCTATTAAGTTTGGCAATTTCTTGTTCAAGAACAATCTGAAAAATATTATTGATGATGGCATTAAGCGTATTGGTCGAAATAGACTTTCAGTTACATTCAAAACTCCAAGTGCAGCCAACTTGTTTTTGACAAATGAAACAATCCTACAAGAGTATAATATGTTAATACCAACTTTCAACATTTCCAAAATGGGTATTGTTAAGGGGATACCTACAGAGTGGTCTCATGAGGAGATAGTAGAAAATCTTAGAGTGCCTGATGGCTTTGGGCCCATAATCCGTACTAGACGTTTGAGCAGGAAAATATCCACTTTTGAGGGAGTATCATGGCAACCTACACAAACTGTTGTTCTCACATTTGATGGCCAAGCCTTACCAAGTAGAGTGTACTCTTTTTTCTCATCTTTACCAGTGGAGCTATACATTTTTCCCACTATTCAGTGTTTCAATTGCTGCCGTTTTGGACACACTCGAGTGCAATGCAGAAGTATGCCCAGATGTTTTAAGTGTGCAGACAATCATGTAGGATCTAACTGTCAAGAATCAGAATTTAGGTGCATCAATTGTAACAGTAATCACCAGGCAACCGACCAAAACTGTTCTGAATTTATAAGGCAGAAAAATATTAAGCACTTTATGTCTCATCACTCTGTTTCATATCAAGAGGCAGCAAAAAATTTTCCAATACAAAATAAACCCTATTCAGTAATTGCGTCAACTCCCACAAAATCTGCTTCTGTTCCTGCTCCTGTACAGGAACAAAAATCATACAAAAAAACTATCACCATTCATAAAAAAAACAATCACAATACTATTGCTCCCGGGTATGATAAGAATGCACACAATGCTTTGATTGATCAAATCCCACAACCTCAAAATGGATGTGGGTTTTCTACTGAATCTTCACATAATGATTCAATATCTCCGAATGATTTAAACAACTTATTGTCTTCCCTTATTAACATAATAGTAAACTCAGCTCTACCGTACACCGTTGCCATATCACTAATTAACAACTTATCAGTCTCAATTTACAATATTATTAAACATGGATCGAGTCCTTCAGTGGAATTGTAAAAGTGTATCCTCCAAAAAATCAGAACTAATATCTCTAGTTAACACACATCAACCTTTTGCACTTGCTCTTTCAGAAACCTGGTTAAAGCCAGGTTACCAGTTTAGGTTCCGTGGCTATTCAGTTTTAAGAAATGATAGAGATGACGGGTATGGTGGAGCTGGCCTCCTCATTAAAAAGAACTATAAATTTACTTCAATTACACTTCCAGCCTTCAACCATAAGCACTTCAATGCCGTTGCAGCCAAAATTGGGGAAATATCAATTTTATCAGTTTATATTTCCTGTAAGGACACATCTGTTATCCCATTATTAAGAAACTGTTTATCATGTCTCAGTCCTCCTTTATTGATATTAGGCGACTTGAACGCCCATCATTCGCTTTGGGGTGCCCCTAACAACGACCAGTTAGGAAATGCAATAGCTGACATTATTGATGACTTCAATTTATGTGTTCTCAACGATGGGTCCCCTACTAGGAGGCCTTGCCCTGGACAAAATCTTAGTTATGTAGATGTCTCTCTTTGCACCCCTTCTCTCGTAGCTTGCTTAACATGGTCTTGTTTGTCATACACACACGGCAGTGACCATTACCCCATTGTTGTCACGCTGCCAGATAACCACCGCTCAGTTGCTTCTCTTCCTCCACTGCTTAAGTATAATCTGCATAATTGCGATTGGGCTGCATATAAATCATTGGTAGAGTCTAAAGTAAAATTATTGCCAATAGTTTCTGAAGATAACCTCATTTCTTCATTTGACAGCTTAGTTCACGCCATACAAACGTCAGCTGATGCAGTTTTCAAACTTAAAAATGTTGCCAGCAATAAAATTCCATCTCCGCCGTGGTGGGATCACGATTGCACACTTGCTATTAGAAAAAGAAAAACCGCTGAAAGACAATGTCGGGATTCCCTAGATATGCAAAATTATTTAAATTTCAAAAATGTCGCATCTGCTACTCAGCGTCTCTTAAAAAGGAAAAAAAGAGAAGGTTGGCAGAGATTTTGTTCTTCCTTGAGTCCGGACACTCCATCTACCATTGTTTGGAAAAATATAAGGCGATATAGATGTTCTTTAAGTAACAACAATCCCAGTTCTTTTAATTTTGAGTGGGTTAATGATTTTGTTAATAAACTTGCGCCAGACCATGTCCCCAATAAAGACCAAATACCCACTGCCTCTCAATTACCAAGTGAGTCAAGTTCCGATAATCCTTTAACATCATCTTTTTCATTGAGAGAATTACAATTAGTTCTTAGCCGTGTCTCAGATTCCAGTCCAGGCCAAGATGGTATACCCTATTCTTTTATTTTTAATTTAAGCCCTCCTACTCTGACATATATTTTAGATATTATTAATAAGATTTTCAGTACTGGTGTTATACCCCCTTCATGGAAACTCCATGTTGTTATACCCATTTTGAAACCATCAAAAGACCCTTCATCCTCATCATCATATAGACCGATCGCGATGTCATCAGTGTTTGCAAAAATAACCGAGCATCTGATTAAAAATAGATTAGAATGGTTTTTAGAACGTAATAATATATTTGCGGAATCGCAGTTTGGTTTCAGAAAGGGAAAAAGCACATCTGATAATCTAAGCATTTTTTCAACAGATATCCTTTTAGCCCTTTCTGAAAACAAATCTATTGCAGCAGCCTTTTTAGACATCCAATCAGCATATGATCAGGTGGACCTTATCATCTTAAAACAAGAGTTAAACAAACTTGGAATCCCAAACAATATAACTAACTTCATATTTAATCTCTTCAGTGAGCGATCTATTGAATTAAGAGTCCCAGGTGTTAGTATCTCCCGCTATCTATGGAAAGGAGTACCTCAAGGCTCCGTCCTCAGTCCCCTTCTATATGATATATATACAAGAGACCTGGAAAGCTCAATATCAAACAAGTGTTCAATACTTCAATACGCTGATGACGTTTTGGTATACTCCACCAATGACTCGATTGAAGTGGCTTCCCATGATCTGGAACAATCATTGAATGGTCTTAGTAACTGGTTGAATGACCATAACCTTTCTTTATCAACTTCTAAGAGCACTGTTGTAATATTTTCGAAAAAAAGATCAATTCCAGTTGTTAATGTTTCAGTCAATGGCTGTGCACTTCCCGTCGCTGAAGAAATTGTATTTTTAGGTCAAAAATTTGACAGCAAATGTAATGGGCTAGCACATGTTAATTATATATTAGACAAATGTGAAAAAAATCTTAATATCATGCGAGCTCTTGCAGGTGTCTGGTGGGGAGCACACCCAACTTCACTTAGATTGGTTTATAACGCATTGATAAGGAGTCTTTTAGACTATGGGTCATTTACGATGGGAATAGCAAACAAAGCTGCACTTAAAAAGTTAGACCTTCTTCAGTATAAAAGCATTCGAATTATTCTGGGAGCAATGCGTAGCACTCCAGTGAATGCTTTGCAAGTGGAATGTGCAGATCCTCCACTTTATCTTAGACGGCAATATCTTTCCGATAGGTTCCTGTTTAAAATTAGTCAGTTTAATAACCACCCTTTGTTTGAAAAGCTAAGATTACTTAACGATCTTATAAGTAATGACAATCTCTTCTGGCGTAATAGATCCACTCCGTACTTGATAAATAGTTATAAGAAAATTCTTGAACTAGACTGCCAAATAGAAAAATTTCCATGCCATCCACTATT